>OMKY01231571.1:0-14142 GCA_900302395.1 Bregmaceros cantori | reverse complement strand
TATATATATATATATATATATATATATATATATATATATATATATATATATATATATATATATATATATATATAGAGAGAGAGAGAGAGAGAGAGAGAGATACACACACACACATAAATTATAAATTACCATATTTTCTGCACTATAAATCACTCTTCAAAGTATTTATATTGCTAAAAAAATGCACCATATAGTCCCTGTCTCGCTCTCTCCCTCTTTCTTTATGCGGCTTATAGTCAGCACCGGCAGCAGGGTGGCGCAGTGGCTGGCGTTTCTGCCTCACAGCTAGAAGGTTCGAATCCCAATCCGGACAGGTCTTTTCTGTGTTCAGTTTACATGTTCTCCCCGTGTCTGCGTGGGTTTCTCCCATCACCAAAAACATGTTCTAGTTAACCTGCTCCAGTCAGTGCCCCTGGCCATGGAACTCGCGCGGAACCTGGAGTTGGCCCCCGGCGCTGTGCACGCGGCTGCACCCACCGCTCCTCAGGGATGGGTCAAATGTGGAGGAAGAATTTCACTGTATATGTATGTATGTATGTATGATGAAATAAAGTATGTTTACGTTTACTTGTAAAAAAAGAAAAAGTGCACCTTACATAAAATACAAACAAAATATTAAGAATAAAATTAAGAATTAGCAAGCGGGGCAAAGATGAAGAATGGGAGATGGAGAGTAAAAGACTGATAAAAAAATAGTAGAGGGATCGACAAAGAGAGAGACACATCCAGGACAAGAGAGCGGCTGAGAGAGAGACAAAGTGAGAGAGAGTGCGTCTGTTGTCTAGACAGAGGAAAGGAGAGAGAGCGAGAGAGAATGCCCCAGAGTCTATAGTTGATGGCAGTGAACCCCCAATGGAGAATCTGCCAGAACCATTTTACACATTACATTGAAGACCTCTGCTCCAGCCGAAAGGCAGACTCCCTCTCTCTCTCTCTCTCTCTCTCTCTCTCTCTCTCTCTCTCTCTCTCTCTCTCAATCTCTTCCTCCAGCAGTCCTTCTCTCTCTCTCTCGCTCTCCCTCCAGCAGTCTCTCTCTCTCCCCCTCCACAAGTTGCTCACTGGGCCGTCCCCAGGGGAAGTCTATCCATCAAATTCAATCACTGCCTTCAGTAAGGTGGGGGACAACAGACATTATCTTTCTCAATCTCTCAAATCAAATCAAAAGTTACCTCATCGGCATGGTAATGAGCATCACACATTGTCAAAGCCTACGTATAACCAATACATAGTAATAAACAGCAACCCATCAATTGGGAACGAGATCGTGAAGTCACTCGTGGAACTTGGAAGCAGAGGAGAAGCATGTACACGTGGAGTTGTTGTTTACATTCCTGCACGCGCACGGTGTGCAAGCCGGCATGCCTCGGAATCGCTGCGTTAACGGCTGTGGAGCAACATCGCGCAAGCTACATTTCTTCCGTTTCCCCAAATGGAACCTTACCACAATCCGACGGCACGGAAAGACATCATCTTCATGGCTGCTGTTGGTCTGTTGGACGACAAGAAACTGACCATCGACTGCATTCCGGACGGGACGAGGGTGTGTTCGCTACATTTCTACTCAGGTTCCATTCAAGTTACCGAAAATATTTGTCAAATAAGTGTCTAGTAATGGTAGTATTTCAATGCTGCGTTTTCTTCGCACCGAGTTGGTGCGCTCGAGATGCCTCACAATGCTGCATGTAGAACCACGTGAGCATGTAAGGACCAACAGGGTGGCCGCATTATCTCGGAGGCTCCAACTTGTAGCGTTGACATTCAAGGCCGCTCCTACTACGTATAATGAGCTCCTCCAGAACCAATGCAATGAGTTTGGAAGCGGACTCGAACACAAGTCACCTGATCGCTCGATCCTAATAGGCAATACAAATATCCTGGCGAGCCAGAACCAACGCGTCGTCCACGCATCGCACATCGCTAGACGCTTGCATTGAGTCTGGTAAAACCAGGCTCGGAAAATGTTAACCAGTCACAGCGCAATAGGTGGGACAAGTGGCGTGGAAATGACAACCAAACTCCGCCCACGTCTCGTGTAACGTGTACAAACTCCACCCCCATTCGCGCTGATTGGTTGATTGATTTCGTACTGAAGGAGACCCTGATTTTCCCAGACCCAATGCAAGCGTCTAGCGATGTACGATTCATGGATGATTAATTGGTTCTGGCTCGCCAGGCTAAAAAATACCCATATAAAACTGATTCATTTAAATAACAATGTATGCATTGTATAGTGTCTATATGTAATATACATAAGTACAACATTTGTATCATCCAGAATGCAAAACCCCAAACTTTCATCTCGGTGAGCATGTAGGTGTATCTCTCTCTTGTCCACTGGTTGTCCCTCAGTTGTTCACAGACTGACACACTCTCTGTGTCAGTCTGACAAGAGAATATCATTAAGGAGAACATGAAAAGCATGGCAGACAATGACTTGTATGTAATTGTGACAATTATAGTCAAGCATAACAAATATAATTAGTTATAATTATTTACACCTTCATTAGGTCGGAAAAAACAAATTCATTATCATCATCGTATTTCAGTACCAAAATGTGCACCATGGGTCGTTGTTTTCGAAAGGCTTCGATCCAGTAGTGACAGGATTAAATCGTAAACACGGAAGAGTCGGAAAAGTTTGAAAGGAGACCAACCACAAGAGGCACTAATCCCTAACCTGAACGTTAAACTTGTGGGGCTTTTTTGCTGTATCTTGGTGAGAGTCAGTTCATTCAGTGAGTTTAAGGGGGTGTAGGTCGCGCGCTTTGGTAGTGGTCAGGAAGGGGGGGGGGGGTATGAGGGAGTCTGGGCAACCCCCTGAAGCATGCACAGAAACATACAAACCGTCGGAAGAGACAAACTGTACCAACCAACTCATTTAGGAGTCAACCTCCGTTAAAACTAAACCAGATGCGGAAATGCAGGGAAAAAAAAGACACTGCGCGCACACAAATCGAATGGCACGCGCTCACACACAAGACACGTGGCAACGCACAAACACAAACAGCGGGAGCAGAACACACAACATAATTTTGTTTTTGCGCCGGGCTACGTCAGGCGTAATTGAAAACAACGGCATGCCGATGCCACATGAAGGAGCCGCGGAGACGCGTGCACGCGTGTCGCTTGTTGCCACGCAAGTTAGCAGCGCGGAAAGATGAACAACAGAAAAACCACAGCAAGGGCTGAAGGATCGCCGCCGACAACAAAAACAAATAAATAAAAACAAAGACAATGGCACCACAACAGTAATTGTCAGGCTTTTGTCGAACCCCATAATCAGCAGTGTGCACTTATGCACACACACGCGCGCGCACACACGCGCACACACACAGTGGAATGCCCACTGGAGTTACTTCAATGGTCTATTGGGAACCAGGCCAACCAAAACATGACTTCTTCACTACCACCCTGTGCCGGTTCAAACACACTCTACTCTGAACGGCTTCTACTCGGCTCCTACGTCCTCAGAATTGTATAATGGGAGCAGGGCTCTGAACCGGTTCTACCCGCTCGGCCATATTATGTCTGGGAGACTATTTCGGTCCACTTACGGTTGCACTGAAGTTTGAAGGTCCACCAAATATATTTTGTTTAAACCACTAAAATCTTTGCGTTCCGAATTGGTTGAGGAACGATAATTTGGTTCCGAGTACGAAAACGTTAAAGAAAGGCCTTCCTGAGCGTTTCAAAAATAATTTTGTTTTCAAGCCCTGAATGGGAAATAATCCCTTACAGTTACAAGTTCCTCAATAAAAAAATAAATCAGTAACCCATTACTGCATGGTAAAGATAGGGTATGGGTAGTATATCAGTATATAAAACAATTAATGCATTCCAAAGATTTTTAATCTCTTCAATTTAGGGTCATTGAGAGAGAAAGTTCCTGAAAAGCAACTGTATCAACAATTGAGATGATTGTCTTCATATACATGATTTTATCTTTATTTAATTATCATTAACAATGATTCAATTCCTTGGAGATTATTGATTATTAAAGTAGTTGCCGATTCATTTTATAATCGATTAGTCAACGATTAATTGAATAATCGTTGCAGCCCCTAGAAATCATCCCAGGACGCCCAATCACTGTACTTTCCTGTACACCTGTTAGGTGTAACATGTTGCATGTAACAGTTTGGCAGTTCTCTCACTCCCAGCAGGAGCAATTTGCCAAATGAAAAATCAGCAGAATCAAAGGAGAAGGCAGCATGGACAACAACTGCAGGCTCAAAGTTCAACCTCATCCACTTAGATTGGTCGTTGGGCGGCTCACTGCGGCACCGTCTAAGAGCGACGCGGGTCCGTGACACCGCGAGGTCTGACCTGCACGTTTCCACGACACATGTCATGGAAAGTAGCCAGAGATCCAGGCCACCGATCCGCTATCACCGTACCTGCCCGACAGCCAGGATACGTTACAAACTGACGAAAGGCGGAGGGGCGGGGGGAGCGCGAGAACGCCGGTGAAGAAACGGAAGCCGGCGGTGGAGAGGGAGATAAACTCGACACCTGATCCGAGCGAAGGCGCCGGGCGTGACATTGGTGGAAGGCTCGTCAGAAAGCGGGCTCTTACCTCATCTAGGGGTAACGAGGCCTCTGGAAGAAGTGTTATTTTCGCTCACAACCCCATGTTTTTAATCACAAGCCAGACAGACATCAGTCTAGACATGGAAGCAAGATCTTTGATGGTCAGAAGGTAGATAGATATAAGTAGATATAGATGCAGACTGTGGAGTAATAGAGATGTGTCTTTGTTCATGTTCTGTTTTTTGAATGAAATAAAGAAGAAAAGATAAATAACAATTAATGACTGGCTTGTTGACAGAAAGCTTTGTGATCCTACAACTCGCGTCTTGTGCGTCCACTTAAATGTATCTGTTGTCACTTTAACAGCTTTTAAATATATATATATATGGGTCAAAGATGTTTAAGGCCTTTCAGTAGTCCATTTTTAAAATACTCGAAATAAACAAATATTTGGCCATTTTCCAAACACTTGGAATGTTGAGTACACATGTATACATACGAAGACGTCAAAAAGCAACATTTTAGTGTTTTTACGCTTAAAAGAATACAGCAATGACCTTAAAAAATTAATTTGGGGCGACTGTAAATAATAAATTATGTTTTAATGATTATAAGTAAGTACATTAACTGTTCAAGAAAGATAAACTCATGCATACTTTCATTTTGTGTAAACCATGTTTAAATAAATTGTGTCTATAATGGCAGTGTCTCCCTCGTAGAGCCATTACATATACACTCTTTGATCTAGGATTCATAAAACTGATCTAAAATGTTGACAAATACTGTCCACTTATGTATGCTATACCAATGATTAATATTTGAACCAAACCGATATACATTAATATTTCAATTTAGTACAGAATTGACAATTGCTGGTTACACCGGATGACAGATGGTCGTCTCAAATGATGAGAAACAGGCAATTGCAGCAATTAAGGCTATTCAATAGATTTTTTGAAAACATGTATTAAAGAGTCAGCATATGCAGAATTTTGTAAAAATTTTGGTTGGATTTTGTTGAACATGCTGGTCATTGTGAAAGCAGTATGGAAATAATTGAAATTTTAAAAAAAATGTTGACATGTAGAAAGACTTGTTTTCTATCATCTGAGCCAGCAGATGTTCACCCCTCATGATGCCCAGTCACCCCACATTACTTTTTTTCCAATTTTAATCAAATATATATATATATATATATATATATATATATATATATATATATATATATATATATATATATATATATATGTAATGATAAACAATATGATATACAATATAATAATTATAATGAATAATAATAAAGTTAGAAATGTAACAGAAAAATGTAATGAATACTTAATAAGAACAGTTTTCTCTCATAATGGCTCAATAACACAAAATAATTGGTAATTGTGAAAGGAGTATGTTAATGATTGACATTTCAACAAATGTTGACATTCAGAAAATTACTTATATTAAAAATGAGCATACAGAAAGTATAGCCATCGATGGTGATCGCTCCACATGACACTCAGTTAGCCAACATGATGTTTTTCCAAGTTTAATCAAATGTAACCGGCTAAGCATTAGCTAAAAAAATCCAAGCTACCTAAATATGACCACATTTCACTAACACGTCTACCTTCAAAATATAGCTTTGCAAATAAAACTTTATTCACACGTTTATGGTTGTCGCTCAATATGATATCAAAATGTGAGATATTCATTGCAGCATTTAAAAAGATGATTGATTTGTAAAAGTGAGAGAGACTACTGATTTGGAAGTTGTTTGACTGTAATCCTCAGGGTCTAGCTGACTGATGCAACATCCTCCCGAAGATGATTTTAGAAAAAAAAGTACCATAATTGTATTTTCCAGATGGTTTCACCAGATGATATTTCAGAAAATGGAAAATTTTGGACAATCTTAGTTCATGTTTTGTGGGTGAAATGTATGCTCATATGCTTTGTAACTTTGTGAATATGTGGGAAAAATGCTTCAAATTATGCCAAATAGGGCAAGGGTTATATTTGAATAGTTTCAAAAGGATTTAAAACTAGTTGTCCAAATAGAAATCAAGGTCGGACGGTCACCCCACATGATATTTTCACACTTCAAATCACAGAAAAAGCCCAATAATCAACTGATTTTTTAAAAAATGAGCTTGGTCCAATGTAAAAGGAAAGTATTAAAATGCATGTTATATTTTTACACGTGTTATTGTTTATCACTAGTTCATAAAAGGTTTGGGACAGAAAAAACATGCGTCTCGTCTTTCACCCATATATATATATATATATATATATATATATATATATATATATATATGTGTGTGTGTGTTACAGTATTGAAAGGAATACCTTGCAGACTTTCAACTACTACCGGCAATACCCTCATAGGGGCCAAACCTAATGTAAAGATATAATAATATTTTGTGGATTTCATAATGTTCCGTTTCTGTTCTGGAACAGTTGAAGAAATCTTTTTCCGTTTCCGCTCCTCATAAAATTCCCTTAAATCCTGTTCGTTATCGGTTTTCGTTTCCGTTCCTTGAACCGGTTCGGCGCCCTGGTCTTTGTACCCCTACTCAAAATCAAAACAACACAGAGCTTGTCTTGACGAAGGCCAAGGAGGTGAGGAGAGGAGCGTGACGTCAGACAGGGGTCGGATAACCAACAAAGATGACCCGTAGGATGTTTCACTGTCTGCGTGTCTGTGAGCGTAAGTGGATCCCTGTCTGTATGTATGTATGTGTGTGTGTGTGTGTGTGTGTGTGTTTCTATGCTTTCTATGTCGCCACAACCACCTGATGTTATCACAAATTTGTTTATTCGTTTATTTTATTTACAACCAGGGCTTTGAACCGGTTCAAGGAACGAAAACGACACCCGGGGACTTTTTGTATTTTCCAGGGAACGGAAACGTTATCCCCAAGTGCTTTCCTCAAAGGAAAGCACTTGGGGATAACTTCAGAAATAAAACAAGAGTATTTGCAAAATGTATGATGCAGCAGTGAAGTATGAATCGTTGGGACTCTCTGTAGCAAGTTGCTGTGGGTTCGCCGCAACAAATATTACATAGCATTAAACAGATGACAGGAACGAATTTAACCATTCTGGGAACAATATTTTTTTTTGTTCTAACCGGTTCAGGAACGTCAATTTATTGGTGGAACACATAACCGGAAACGTTATAATTATGTTGCTGTTCGGAACGAACCGCTTGGAAAAAAAAATTGGTCCAACGCCCTGTTTACAACAGGGACAGTGTTCATTGATCAACATGAGAGAATCATGTAAATGGGCCAGAGTTAGCCAACGGCTAATTTCCATCTGTAGTCCTTGGGCAGGTCAAGAAAGGTGAAGTCAATAGACAAGTTTACTCGCGAAATACAGGGGGCTGGCATTTTGTCCCGCTGGGATGAAACACACTTCCGGTGTCTGTATGAGTTCCATTTAATCTTGAATATACATGTTGAAAAATTGCCAAAAACACACCCAAACTAAATGACAAGGGACATGACGTTTAGACACCGGAAGTACCCCCCGAACTTGTGTATAAAACCAATCATACATGAGTTACAATAACAGTGACAAGAGAAGTTACAAATTAAATACACACAAACACAAGAGGACGAGGAGATTGGTCGTGCAGATGGAATGGATGAGATCATTGGCTGCATGTTTGAAGTTTGAATAGCTGTCCGTTTCCCTTATTTGAGCAGTGAGACTGTTCCACATGTGGATGGTTCTTACTGAGAAGACTGTACGGCTAGATGTGGTGCGCCAAAAAGGCACCTGACTGTCCCCTCTTTGATGATTCCATTCAACAGTACAAAAGTACATAATAAAGAAGTACAGCAATAAGTAACACAGGCATGTCAGACCATCAAATGCTGACTACATCACCAACTACAAAATGTGAATGAATGATTTTTGTGATCATGTGATTACGGGACTGCAGCAATTGTATGACGAGCAGTACTACGTGTGTTATCAGATCTGTTCAATTGTAGATTTTCATAATGGGAAAAACTTTATACTGGCCCTCTACTTTTCCGATGGTAATAGTTGACATTGCTTGGTTTTCATCAGGAGCTCCAGAAAGCTATCGTCTACGCTAACAGTGTGTGTCAATTGAAGTTCGTTGACGCTTGTCACGGGTGGCGGAATTCCCGAAAATACCATGTAATTGGATGGGAAGAGATACGGTGTACCGATGTCATTCGACGCAGACATGCATGGGCATTAGAGGGCAATCATGGTAAATAGTGGTCGTCACGGCTTGAAAACGAAATTATTTTTAGAACGTTCCGTTCCGAACGGTTCAGGCAGGTCTATATTTAACGTTTTCGTTCTTGGAACCGTTCCACCACCAAAATATGGTCCTGAACCGGTTCGGAATACAAACATTTTGTTCGTTCTTAAAGTTCTGTATATTGTGCAATGTTACGTTTAGATATCGTTTTTATACAAAATATTTTTGGTGGACGTTCAAACTTCAGAGCAACTGTATTAACGCCGTTACATTCACTTCCTTGTCTGTTCACAAGATGGAGTCCCAGATGCTTGGGGCTTGATGACTGACAGTGAAAGAGGACAGAAATAGTCTCCCAGACATAGGATATGTTAAAATATATAGAGAACGGAAAAAACGTTTTTAACTGTTCCGGAACAGTTGAAGAAATCTTTTTTCGTTTCTGTTTCCGCTCCTCGTGAAATTCCGTAAAATTCTGCTCGTTTTTGGTTTTCGTTTTCGTTCCTTGAACCGGTTCGGAGCCCTGGTGGTCGTCTTAAATTTTTCCCGCTCTGCGAGCCGTCATGTCCCCCACACCCTCCGGCCTTCCCATTCCAGCCAGTGGGGCACTCGTCCCCTGGGGTGGTGAAAGGGAGGCTGTGTGTGGTCGAAATGTATGTATGGGAAATGGTCGAAGAATTAATAACACCGTCGTCGATATCAGATTCTTTCATCTCCGCGAGTCTCTGCCGCTTTACTTCCCAGGGAGAAGGAGGTATCCGATCTAACGCCAACCGTTCTAGACGGGCCGTCAACTCGAACTGGAACACGGCGGGCACGAGCGCGTATTTCGAGTATTCGCGCCGCCCGTGACAAGCGTCACAAACTCCAATGGAAACACACCGTAAGGGCAAATAAGAGACGCAATCACCTCCGGGACTGGAGGAAAAGTGTATCCTGTGTCTCTTCTGAAGATTTGAAAGGTCTATAATTATAATTTGGAGATTTGACGATGTTTAGTGCCCATCCGCCTACCACAACTCTGAACGATAGCAAGGGTGACTGCCTCCCCTTCTCAACACCCCACAGACAATCATCCTTAGTGACTAGCTTTGCTATTATTATGCGCCATTGCTGCAGCCCCTTTGGAATCAATCGGCCCAAACTGGATAACGAGGGACCAGGCAGAGGCACCCACAACGCAGATGAGACGAGGGGATGATTCGATCACGACGCCGACAGATGTTTTTAACTCGCCTCTTTCATTAAATGCCCGCGCTGACGCAGACGCCAGACTCTGGGACAATTTCACCCGGGCGAAATGGGATATGAAAACTGCGTGTGTTAGCTCAATTAAGGAAATTAAATTGTGTACATTAGACAAAGGCTTGTTTAACCAGCGCTGAGCGCTTTGCCCATGGAGGTCAACACATAATGCAATCAGAAGCTCCCCTCATACCTCCACCTCCCCACCGGGAGCGCTGATGTGTGAAATAGCTGCTTTCAGTGAATCAAGTCGTTTGAATCATTTGTTGAATCAATCACAATTTTGTCTTCAGGGATTTTTGCCTTCTGTGTTTTTTCCATAACCAAACTGAGAAGTAAACTATGATGAAAATAAATGCAGATGCTTCTGTGTGTCTGTGTCCAAGTCTTTGATTTTTTATTTTATTTATTTATTTTTTTCGGTGTCAGCTCCGTTTTTCCATCTTTATTGGATAGGATTAGTCGGAAACTGGGTTAAAGAGATCGGGGGTAGACATTGCAGACAAGTCGACAAGCGTAGTCGAACTCGCGACATGAATGGGGTCGCGTTAGGCGCGATGTCCATAACCACTCGGCCAATGCGGACCGAGTCTTTGATTTTAACAATTGGTCGCTATCTAGTCCCGATGCAGAGCTCCAATGCTGCAAAATTTGGTAGTATCTTAACTATCCAGCCAAAGGAAGCAGGGTCTTTGATATTCAAAGTGAAACAACACCCATGTTGACATTTAACTTATTTTTTAACGGTCTGTCTTATTGACTAGTGTAAAGTAAACTGGTAGAAACTAGTGGGAGTAAAACTGACGCAAAGCACTTGTCTGATCATGATTGGTCAAAAGTCAAAAAGCAATGATGTCACGGCTTGACGGCAGTCTACATTCTGGTGCGATCACGTACGGTGAAGTATACGTATATGTACGGTTAAGTGGTATAACTTATCACTTCACGTCCATTGTAGATGGCTAAATACAATGGAATCATACACAGTAAATGTTGCAGTGTTAAATCAACACTTAAAGAGTTACATTTAACACTTTGTTTGAGTGTATTTGGTCCTTATCAGATTTGGTGTTAAATTAACTCTTTCCATAGTGTTCTTCTCTCTTAAAATTGACCTGGAATTGAGTAAAAAATTAACACTGTACAGCACCGCCGGCACGTCTGTGAAGGGACGGGCATCTGCATCTGAGCGGACGGAGGCCGTGAGGGCCTGTGACATAGCGAGTCGGCAGCACTACTGCGACCCAAACCTTGGGGTCCAAGCCGGAGAGGACGAGGTGGGAAAGCTTTGGGCTTTGTAGAGTCTAATTGACACAGCGCCTTGTAACTCTGCAAATTAACACCAACACTAGTAAATATTCAATTCTCTCTGTTGTTGTAATAACTCTGAAAGAGTCAATGAACTTTGACACTACATATTTAACACTTCAACATTTACTGTGTAGAAGAGTTTTAAACAGACAATGTTATGCAAATATCGCTCTTTACCTGTTCGTCTGACCGCTGGTACCACCAAAATGTCTGCCGCCCCCAAGCTGTCACCATGCAACAGTACTATTCAATGAAGGAGTGAGCTTACTCGTTTACAAAAAATACTCAACTATAATTGTTCGATATACTCGACAATATTTGTTCCATAATGGTTCCAACTTTCTTAGGATACTAATAAAGTCACCTTTAACAATTTCATAAGTACAGAATTGACTACTGATACTCGCCACATGCATGATTGTTTCTCTTTGTGGCAGAATATTTGATTAATAAAATATCTAATAGCTGCAGGCCTAATCAGGATTTATGGAGGATTGGTTTCAGCTCTAGACGAGAGTATTGTTTGCAAGCAGCACATCGTTCCCTGCGTCGTCCCCCACCCCTCCAGTGAAATGTGTTTAGGAGGTGTCCTGCTGACAGAAGCGATTGCAGGAGAGCGGCGATGAGTGCGTGAACCCTCTCTACTGAAATTTAATGAAAATTCAAATGACCCCGCAAAGGTGTGCTGATTCATACATGCACGGAATTGTATGTGTACACAGACACACACACATACACAGACATACCAACACACACACACACACACACACAGACATACAAACACACACACACACACACAGACATACAAACACTCACACATACATACAAACACACACACCCACACAAACACACAGACATTCAAACCTGCAGACATACAAAAACTCACATACATACAAACGTACAAACACAGGCACACATACACTGAAGCACGTACAGACAGACACACAAACAAAGGCACACACAAACAGGCATACAAACACACTAACAGACACTCCAAAACGCAGAGGTATTGGTTTAGACAGTCGTCGGGTGCTGTTGCAAACACCCTGGGGTATCAACAGTCTCAGCGGACGCGGGGATTGAGACGAGGATGCCTTTGCGTTCAGTATGGCGGGTCTCTTGAGAGACACTGGGCCTCTGCATTCAGCGAGGCTGGTCTCTTAATCCCTCTGTGGCTCTGGTTGAGATGCTTTCTCGCATTTGCTGGATGCCCCAGGGGAAATATTAAACACAACACACACTGAATCATATACAAGAGAAACACAAACATACAAACGCAGGCACAAATACAAACCCACACACATACACACACACACACACACACAGAAGCATGTGTGTGTGTGACACATACACACAGGCACACACACACACACAGACACACACACAGACACACAGACACTGAATTTGAAGTGCAAGAGAAACACAAACATACAAACATAGGCACACGTACAAACCCACATAAACATAGACATAGACCCACAGACATACAATCACACACACACACACACACACACACACAGAGAGGCATACAAGGACACATACAGATACACATAGTCTTAGCTAAACACACAAACTGCCTATTCAGCTGTGCACACTGTAAGTGGCACAGTTAACCACACTGCGACCTCTTGACCCAATGACCCTGATATAATGTGTTGACTTATCATTGTTTATTGATAGCTCTGTATTTATTATTTATTGTCTGTTTTTTATTACACTTTGAACACTGTTTTCGAGCGATGGACGGCTTCTCTTTTGGCGGCCTAAACACTACAAGGCTACGGCAAGTTAAAAATGTGCACATAAAATATGCTAACTAAATGGAACTCACTAGCTCTGGAACTCACTCCCAGCTGACCTACGTAACATAAGCTGTGTCCGAAATCGCCCCCTATCCCCCATATAGTGCACTATATGGGGCACACACCATTTTGTAGGGGTGTCCGATTTCTCCATGTTCCCTAGATAGTGCACTGAAAGTATTCCACAATGCACCGCAAAAAGTAGTGAGCATCCGATGTACCCTTGACGAGGCAATATAAACCATAATGCTTCGCGAGACATTTTAAAAATGACCTAAATTTAATAAAAGTGGCACGGTGGGAGTAAATAGCGACCGACTGCATCATTATAAAAGCAAGTACTTTTGACTTTTTCTGATGCTTGTTGAATTGTATAATTACATTTTTTTATAATTAGATTATAATAATTTTGACGGCGCCAACTCTAGTGTCCAAAATCTCGGCCGTTGCTATTGAGTGCACTATAAGTGAGTGCACTATATGGGGGGTAGGGAGTAGGGGATAGGAAGCGATTTCGGACACAGCCATTGATTACCTACCTTAGTTTAAATCCTCCCTCAAAACTCACCTCTTCAGGACAGCTTATTCGTTATAGTGGCTTGTTTAGTTAGTTGTCCTTATGTGCACTTTTTATAAACGAGTTTACGTGCGTAACACTTTTGTCCCGCGCTTCTGTAGGTCACTTCCGGTGCCTATATGCATGTATATAAAGTCTGGTGAAGGCCGCGATACGTGGACACAAAAACACACAAAACGCACGCCAATTAAAAATCCAACCACTAGATGTCGCTATGTGACCAGTTACACATCACACTCCATGCTTCGTTAACTTTTTGTATAAATATTAATGAAATACAGTCAAAATCCTACTTGAAGTTACTCACCGAGTGGTCACGTGTTCTTCTGGACCAATAGGCTGGCTGCTTTTACTAGTTCTTCCAAAAATTATGAGACAATGGAATGGGTTGAACTGATTATTAAATAATGCGTTTGTGGGTCACAGATCCACAATTTTTA
>OMKY01231567.1:0-11240 GCA_900302395.1 Bregmaceros cantori | reverse complement strand
GACCGGAACCGCACCCTGGAGGACCAGACCCTCACCCTGGAGGACCGGACCCGCACCCTGGAGGACCGGAATCGGACCCTGAAGGACCAGACCCGCACCCTGGAGGACCAGACCCGCACCCTGGAGGACCGGACCCGCACCCTGGAGGACCGGAACCGCACCCTGGAGGACCAGACCCGCACCCTGGAGGACCGGAACCGGATCCTGGAGGATCAGACCCGCACCCTGGAGGACCGGAACCGGACCCTGAAGGACCAGATATGACACCCTGGAGGACCAGAACCGCACCCTGGAGGACCAGAACCGTTCCCTCCAGCAGGTGGGCTCAGGGGGTCGACGGGTTGGGTGTCTAACCACACCTCAGGACAACTGCCATTCATGTTAACTCTGGCTGTGCTTACAGCACGGTACTGGTACTGGCAAGTTTACCCACTCATCTTTTTAACCTGCACTTTCCATTCGGCATGTTTAGAAGTTGATGTCCAGAAAGTTCCATGTCATGCTATTGCGACCACGCCCGCATGCGCTTACTCTAAACTTGGATAGAGAGGGATGGATGGGTGTGGAATCTTGTCTACAAAATGAGCCATCACACATTCTCATAGAAAATAGAAAATATTTTGTAGGCTCCTGAAAATGGCCCTGAAAGCTCCGCAAACTAGACCCAAAAAAATTAACCCAGGGTCTGGCATCTAGTTCCCAAGTGTTAACTGTGTTGATTTTCATATAGAAAGTTCAAAACATTGTTTACTAGGGTTTCTATTTAATTCACATCTGATCTGAAGTGAGTGTTATTATTATTTTTTATTCACAACAAAAACCTTTAATTTTTGTAGTGACTTGCTAGGTGATAGCTGGGGTGGTTCCAGGGGGGACGACACAGAAATGTTATGTGTAATGTTTTATCCAGGGTTATTTGAAGCTGTGTGAGTGGCTATTTTGGGGCCGACAGGGGTTAATGATGCTGTGGACACAACGTCTGCAGTGCCACGAGTTCTCCCCTTGATCTGTCCAATCCCGTTTCCGACGAATCCTGTCGATACCGATGGAAAAACTGGAAAAATAACCAAAGTATTTACTTGTGACTAGGGGTCAGCAGAGACCTTGAAGACCCAGCTGGCAGAGGAAGCCAGGGTCAGGCAAGAGGCCGAGCACACGCTGCTGTCCCTTGAGGTCAAGATGGCGGCTGCACGGCACCAGGTAGTATTCAAATCCAACTTTATTTGTACCATCACCAGATACACAGGAGGCACAATTTAATGTGACATTCCCTTTCCTGACCCTATGTGTAGGAAAGCCATGATTTCATACCATTGACAAGCTGGGCAGCGGGTTCCGGCCGAGTCTGAAGTTAGAAACTAAAATCTCAGGCCTTTAATGTCTTCGCCACATTTTCACTCAAAGCATACATTCAATTAAATGAGCTAGGTCAAGAAGTATTGGACAAAATAATATATGGTTCCATAGTGCCTTCTCCAGTTGGTCAATAATATTGTATATGTTGTGTATAAACACTGGATTTTGTTTTGGTGTTTTTGACATGTTTGAAAATGGAAACTAATACTATTAAAGAATCAAGTGGTCATCCTATGTGGGGGGGCGTTTGATTTCATAATGTTCCGCCTCTGTTAGGGAACAGTGGAGAAAAATATTTTTTCCGTTTTCGCGCCTTGTAAAATTCAGCAAAATCTTGTTTGTTTCCGGTTTTCGTTCCTTGAACTGGTTCAGAGCCCTGGTTTTGGGGCCCATTTAGACCATGTTCAGTATTGTCTGTGAAGGGGGAAGCGATGGGTGAGGGAAGTGAACTGGTCTCTCCAGGTGTCTGTGAAGGGGGAAGAGATTAGGGAAGTGGACTGGTGTCTCCATGTGTCTGTGAAGGGGGAAGAGATGGGGAAGTGGACTGGTGTCCCCATGTGTCTGTGAAGGGGGAAGAGATGGGGAAGTGGACTGGTGTCTCCATGTGTCTGTGAAGGGGGAATAGATGAGGGAAGTGGACTGGTGTCTCCAGGTGTCTGTGAAGGGGGAAGAGATGAGGGAACAGGTGTCTCCATGTGTCTGTGAAGGGGAAATAGATGAGGGAACTGGTGTCTCCAGGTGTCTGCATTGGTAGTAACATGGCTCCCATCTTCTGTTTTAGAATGAGCAGTGGGTGGAGAAGAACCTGCTCCAGGAACAGCAGGTGGCCTCGCTCCAGAGTCGCGTTTCAGAGCTGGAAGCGGAGCTCGGTGATGTGAAGCGCGAAAACAGCCTGGCTTCGTTTGAAGCTTTGGAATCGGAGCTCAACAATGAATTAAAGGTGGGGATCTGAAATTCCATATTCAATATTGTGTAGTTAATTTTGTAATTTCACATCCTTACTAATGTCGGTCAATTCCACAGGAGGAGTTGGAAGCAAAGATACAGGACCTGGAAGAAAAGATACAGGAAATGGAGGTACGTTCACTCTGGTGATCAAATTAAACTAGCGACCGACCAATACTGGTAACTCAAATAGTGAATGTTAGAGCTGTAAAAGAAAGCAGCATCTGAAATAAAGTGTTGTCAATGAATTGTCAACCAGCCTGTTAACAGGGTTGGCAAGAATTTACACTTTTTAGTGTTGTAGTCATTTCCATGGTAATTTAGAACAGGGTGAGTCTTTTTCAGGTGATGCCACATATTACTGGTGATCTTTTAGGTTTATTAGACACCTGGCTCATGGAAAGTATATGGATAATGACACTCGTCTTCATTGAGAATGTCCTTTTCATTGAGATTGTTATCATTATGTAATGTTGCTTTTAGGGGTAAGGGACAGTTTGAGAGGGGGTGACTGATGTCTAAATACTTGATTTTAACCGTGCATGTATAAAATAATATTGCAGGAAATTCCCCGACACCGATATGGGAAAATGCCTCATATCGGCCGATCTATATAGCTCTGACCCTTCTCTAGAGGGCACTCATCTCTAACGTGTGTTTACTTAGACGCAGCTCAACGTGGAAACCTGCCGCGTGAGAGAGTTGGAGGCTTCGGTAGGTGGTTTGGTCTTTTTAGTTTTTAACTCTTGACTATCTTCACAATCACCATCCTTCGGTAGGTTGTTTGGTCTTTTTAGTTTTTAACTCCGTGACTATCTTCACCATCACCATTTTTCGGTAGGTTGTTTGGTCTTTTTAGTTTTTAACTCCGTGACTATCTTCACCATCACCATCCTTCGGTAGGTTGTTTGGTCTCTTTAGTTTTTAACTCTGACTATCTTCACCATCACTATCCAAACACAGGAACAGTTGATGTTGTGTAAATTGTAAATAATTCCAACCTGTATGTAATTTGAATGCAGTGCCAAGACAAGATACTTTTTTTTAACAAATAATAATGAATGTAGAATTTAACGGCTGCAACATGTTGCAACAAAGATGGGGCAAAGATGGGCAGGTGGAAAAAAAAATCTGGATTTTTTTTTTCTTTGCTCTTGCAAAATGGCACAGCCTTAGTTGAAAGGGATTTGCAAATCATTGCATTAGGGTTTTTATTTACGATTAACCAAACATCCCAACTATTTCGGTGTTTGGGTTTGGTTGCTTAATACCATATTACTTTGGTAATCCAAACACCAGAATAGTTGGTTAATACCATATTACTTTGGTAATCCAGGAGGTTATTTCTACACAGACCACTACTTGGTTGGATTCATAATCCATTTCATGTTTTGTTTTTCAACTTGGACATGGTCATGAATATTAACGTGAGATGTGTTTGCCGCCAGTGGCTGCTAATGCTGTGTTGAGCAGGGGCTGAAACGTGAAGTCATTTTATATTCTTCTCTGGCTGAGCGGAGGGAGGACGAGCTCCCACCCAACCCTATCTGCTCGCTCTGCATGCTGGGAACTCAACAGCCTACGTCATGTCTTCTCATACAATCGTATTGTGACGCGGTTGTTAAATGTGTGTGCACGTTCGTTAGACCACTACACCGTCAGCGCTCCAGTGTTAGCATTCCGCTCCCAATCCATTGAGTGTGATTGCAGCTACCTCCAGTCCCGCTACACTGGAAAACCCGGAACGAATTTCAAAAAATTGTTTTTTTTTTTGTTTTTTTTTTGCGTTTGCCGGTCCAATACCGATTCACGTTTTTTTGCTCATATCGGCGGCCGATCCGAATATCTGATCTGGACACCCCTACTTGGAGCCCTAGAGTCCAAAACTTTTAACTATTGGGCACAATTGGAGCGCTGGCCCAAGTCATTTGTACCAATCCTGATCGCTACAAAACCATGTGTTCTGATACTTGGAAAACTGTCTGATCGGCCTTGCATCACTGAACAGACGATCGGGACAAGGGGAAGGGAAAGAAATTATTTTTTAAATCATTATTCAATGATTTTTTTAAATGTCTTGGATTTGCTCAATGCTCCTTCTGTCTACAGCAAGGAAAGGACCTGGTTGAGGAGCTGAAACACCTTCGTCGCTCGCTGGCCGACGCGGAGAGCGTCAGCCGTGACGCCAAGAAGGACTGGGCTCTGCTACGATCACAAAACCAAGTCCTGCAGGACAGAGACGTACGGAACACTACAACATAGCACAGCACTACACTACACTACACTAAGGAACACTACAACATAGCGCAGGACGTGATAACAGTCCCTTGTGTCATTTGAAGGAATTGAATCAGAATCAAGTTTACTGGTATTGTCAATGATACAAGTTCACAGACTAACGGAAAAAAGTCCTAAACTGTGCCAGTGGCTTAGTGCATATGTAATGTCATAGTTCAGGTCAATCAGGCCAAAAGGGGCCATTTAGAGGGCAGTCTTGGTGGGGAGACTGTGTTGGGCCATTTAACGGGCAGTCTGGTGGGGAGACTGTGTTGGGCCATTTAGAAGGCAGTCTGGTGGGGGAGACTGTGTTGGGCCGTTTAGAGGCAGTCTGGTGGGGGAGACTGTGTTGGGCCATTTAGAGGCAGTCTGGTGGGAAGACTGTGTTGGGCCATTTAGAGGCAGTCTGGTGGGGGAGACTGTGTTGGGCCATTTAGAGGCAGTCTGGTGGGGGAGACTGTGTTGGGCCATTTAGAGGCAGTCTGGTGGGGAGACTGTGTTGGGCCATTTAGAGGCAGTCTGGTGGGGAGACTGTTGGGCCATTTAGAGGCAGTCTGGTGGGGGAAACTGTGTTGGGCCATTTAGAGGCAGTCTGGTGGGGGAAACTGTGTTGGGCCATTTAGAGGCAGTCTGGTGGGGGAGACTGTGTTGGGCCATTTAGAGGCAGTCTGGTGGGGAGACTGTGTTGGGCCATTTAGAGGCAGTCTGTTGGGGGAGACTGTGTTGGGCCATTTAGAGGCCGTCTGGTGGGGAGACTGTGTTGGTCCATTTAGAGGCAGTCTGGTGGGGGAAACTGTGTTGGGCCATTTAGAGGCAGTCTGGTGGGGAGACTGTGTTGGGCCATTTAGAGGGCAGTCTGGTGGGGGAGACTGTGTTGGGCCATTTAGAGGCAGTCTGGTGGGGAGACTGTGTTGGGCCATTTAGAGGCAGTCTGGTGGGGGAGACTGAGTTGGGCCATTTAGAGGCAGTCTGGTGGGGGAGACTGTTGAATCATAATTTTCAGCAGGTTTTTTGCTGTCACCTCCACCTATTGGCGACTCAAATTTGAGATTACTTGATAATTTCTGAAAATTCAAAATATGATTCATATTATTGATTAAGAAACATGATTATGATGAATCAAAATATTAGTGTATAAATTTGTATATTTTTTTGCTAACATGAACCAAAATTGACAAGACTAATTTATGTTGCTGCGAACATTTTCTTAAAGCTTAAATATCCAAACGATTAACTGACTGATCGTTTCAATAATCTGCAACTAATCGACTATTAAAATAATGGTTAGTTGCAGCCCTAGTAGAAGGGGTGACTAGTGGGAGCTGAGGATGGGGATGGGACTACTTCCAGAGCCCTAGTAGAAGGGGTGACTAGTGGGAACTGAGGATGGGGGTGGGACTACTTCCAGAGCCCTAGTAGAAGGGGTGACTAGTGGGAGCTGAGGATGGGGATGGGACTACTTCCAGAGCCCTAGTAGAAGGGGTGACTAGTGGGAGCTGAGGATGGGGATGGGACTACTTCCAGAGCCCTAGTAGAAGGGGTGACTAGTGGGAGCTGAGGATGGGGGTGGGACTACTTCCAGAGCCCTAGTAGAAGGGGTGACTAGTGGGACCTGAGGATGGGGGTGGGACTACTTCCAGACCTCCATTGGTGGCGAGTTTGGGTCACATGTTTGCACATATTTTATCGTCTTAGTTGAATAAAATAGTGTAAAAGTCACCAGGATTGGATATCCTGTCGGGCCCTGTAAGGGAGAGATGTGTAAACATATAGGTGGATCTCTGTATATGTTTGGTGCAGGAGAGATGTATGGAAATATAGACTGATTGTTTGACAGGTGGAGCTGAGCTCCAGCCAGGGAAGGATCCTGGGGGAGCTGGAGAACCTGCGCTCCCAGCTGGCCCAGGAGAAGAGCCGCTACACCTCCATGCAGAAGGACCTGCAAAGAGAACTTGGGCTGGCCTTCCAAGAGAACTCTAAACTCGCCTCTCTGCTCGACGGGAAGGTTCCTTCAAGTATGTACTGAAACAAGCCTCCTTCAGTGGTTCTCCTGTTCTGATGTCATTTCTTAGGATGAAACGTGTGATTAATCAATGATTCGTTAAACTACCGTATGTTACCATTGGGCACACTTCTCTAAAAGCCGCACCCCTGCCAATAGATGGAAAAGTATTGGAATAAGCCGCACCGGCCTAAAAGCCGCAGCCATCTACTGAACTGAATAGAACACTAATGGTCAGTTTCCGAACTCGCCCGGGAACAAGAGTTTGTCAAAACAATGGCGCGCTTGGCGAAACAAAACTTAAGTTGTTATTGATTTACTTGTCATTTGTCACTGAATCTTTCAAACTCCTTTTCCTCAGTGTCTTGAGTGGAAAAGTCAGAAAAGCTTTGTCACATACCGCTTCTGTGGGTATTTTAGTGTCACTCCCCGAGAGGTCCTGGGTCTGGGGTGAACCAGACAATCGCGTTCCCTCGCACAAGACCAGCCTTTCATAACCCATTGGTGATGGTGGATTCATTCACCTTTTTCCATGAATGGGTTCATTGGAAGCGATCTTCAGCCGCATTCTCATGATCTTTCCCTGTCTTAGGTCTGATGGAGCGCGTGGAGCTGGACCAGAAGGTGTCTACTCTCAACCAGAAGATCTTTGAGCAGCAGAAGACAGAGGAAACTCTGAGAGCGGAGCTGAAGGTCCTCTCAGAGGAGCTGAAGACAATGTCTGACCAGCTGAAGGATGCTCCACACGCCTTGCAGGAGAAGGTAAACTTGAATGCATGTATGTAGGCGGTCCCTGATAATAAATATTGATTCTGATGCCATGTACTATCACTTCACTATTTAAGATGATACGTTTCTAGATGGCACATCCTGACAGTTGAGAGGGCACTGTTGAAGCCCATTCAACTGAGTGCTTCCTCCATATCTGAAGTCACTAAGTTACTGTGTATTTTAAATATCCATAACTCCAAAGTGCAACGTTGAACCCTTAGGCAGTAGGTCCAACAAACTGCTGCGTAGCGCGTACGTGCTGTAGCCTTGTGGTGATGTGAAATTCGGCAGGTCCCTCTGTTGGCTGCTACGTGCTCTGTTTACCCGTGTGTCCAACCCAAGTTCCATGTGACAACGTGGAGAACATTGATTGTCTCCCTGGTTCTGTCCTCCAGTTCGAGGCCGACTTGGAGAACCTTCAGAGTGAGAAGATGAAGCTGGAGACAAACCTTCAGGATGACAGGAAAAAGGTTGAAATATACGCCATTCACAGTTGATGTTTAACTGTCCGAAATTACTCCCTATTCCCTATATAGTCTACTATTAAGAGTGCACATTTTCTCCCGAAGTAGTTACACTCCCCTTCTTCAGTTCTTTTGGCAGTCCCCCCACCAGACAATCTGCCTGCCTCTGTAAATAATCCCCTTTTTGGTCTCTTAACAATATTGCCGTACTACTGTTTTTAATAATTGTTGATATTATTGCACCTTTTTCTTTTCTTCTCCTTTATCCTATGTCTCTGGCACCGTTTACCAGAAAAAATCCTGGCAATAAACTTGATTCTTATAGTACACTCAAAGTATCCCATAATGCACTGTCAAATGTAGTTATGTAGTAATCACATAATGTTAGTAGTTATGTTATAATACATTATATAGTATATAATGTTATATTTTTATAATGTTGTAATAATTGTATGCTATACTTAAATGTGTGATGTTCAGATGGAAGGTTTAGAGGCTGAACTCCAAGCTCTTCAGAACGAGAATGCTGAGCTGAAGGCTGACCATGTGGAGAATGTGGAGATGGTGAGACCCTTGACATGAGACCCTTGACATAACTCATTGGGTTTTTCTTTAGACTACTGCTAAATGTGGACAATTTCTAGCTGTTTTGTGGTGTACCGCTAAATGTGGACAATTTCTAGCTGTTTTGTGGTGTCTTAGCCATTTTTAAAAGGTTTCATTTTCTTAATTTGCGTGTTATTTGGAGCAGGAAAAGCAGACTGGGATGCGCATAAAGAGAAATTTAGTCAGAACAGTGATCTTGATTAAATATGGCCTACCAAGGAAAAAGAGCTGTCCACCTGGCAAAGTGAGATCTACACTTGTCTAAGAGGTGGGCAGTTCTTATTAAAGAGGTTAGTGTGGGCAGTTCTTATTAAAGGTTAGTGTGGTCACGGGTAAAAGATACCCAGATACTATCTGGATATAGCTTAGAGGGAAGAGAAGGGATGGTTCACTAGCACATTGAATCTTTTACCTATTAACCAATTTGTTCCCTGCGAGTGAACCGAATTCATCAAGGATATCGAAGGCTACAGGAACTAATCGTAAAGGAATCAAATGAGGTAATCTGCATAAAAAGACAATTTATGACTAAGCCCCCCTCTCATTACCTCAGTGCATCCTTCTCCTGCCATATGGCAAGAGGTGGAAGCGAGTGGATTTTACCCCGTTAGTGATCACTGAAGCTGCAATTTGACCCAATCCATGAAGCCTGCGGTAAACCAGATAGCCCCACTCCACCACCAAAAGATGAAGCCTGGGGTAAAACAGATAGCCCCACTCCACCACCAAAAGCCTTCTCGACATTCAGGGAGACGGCAACTTCTTGTGTAAAGCATCTGATTATTCCCAAGTTGCCACAAGGGCTTGAAAACGAAATTATTTTTCAAACGTTCTCGGAACCGTTCCGCCACCAAAATATCGCTCCTGTACCGGTTCGGAACGCAAAGATTTTGTCCGCTCTTAAAGTTCCTAATTTTGTGAAATATTATGTTTTTTTTATAAAGTTTATACAAATATATATTTGGACTTTCAAACTTCGGGCAAACTGTATTAACGTAAAAATCGGTTAACGCCATTACATTTGCTTCCTTGTCTGTCCACAAGATGGAGCCCCAGGTGCATGGGACTTGATGACTGACAGTGAAAGTGGACAGAAATAGTCTCCCAGACATAGGATATGTTAAAATATATAGAGAACAGAAAAAAATGTTTTTAACCGGTTTTGTGGATTTCATAATGTTCAGTTTCTGTTCCAGAACAGTTGAATAAATATTTTTCCGTTTCCACTCCTTGTAAATTTCCGTTCGTTTTCGGTTTTTGTTCCTTGAACCGGTTCAGAGCCCTGCTCACAACAGAAAAAAACGATTGCTACAGGGATTTAAGTGGCAATGCACAGAATAAAGTGTGTGGTGAACAATTCCCTAGTAATTGGAAGTAACCACTTCACAACCCTGTGTATGGTTACTGTGGGCTTGATACCCCAACCAAAGGGGTGAGTGGTTCCTAGGACCAGTTGGGGCTTCATGGTAATGGAAGCGTCATGGACGTTAGTGGAAACAAGGTGTTATAGTCCTGCTGTCCTTTGTTCAGATGATCGAGAACCAGGAAGAGCTGCGCACCTCCCATCAGACCATCGACAGGCTGAAGGCCCAGCTGGATGCTGCAAACAGCCAACTGGCCAAGACCAGCGATCAATCAGAACTCCAGGTCATTAGCCAAGAGGCTTGTGTATTCAATGTCTAATGGTATTTCTGTGCTTTGCTCACCTTTTGCTGATGTCTAGTCGTGTGTTGAATAAAAGTATATCCAACACATTGATCGATCAATCTTAAGGCAAAGTAGGGCGAGACCTCATACCTGGATTAGCAGAGCAACAGTTACAGGATCTGAAGTCTCGAATCTCAGCTTTAATAGAGAGACCAAACTCTCATACACTCGTATGAATAACGCGTACACAAAGTCACATTTAACATAACGCAAGGTGATGTAGGACTGGGGAGTTTTCACCTCATCATCCCCCATCCAGTGCAATCTCCCTAACGGATACACACATAAACCAAAACTTGGAAACTGTATGTTTATGTGAGTCCATGTACTCCTACAAAGTTGTATGTTGTATGAATATAGTGCAAAGATAATAAATTGTGGGTTAGTATATGATTTATAAGGAAACAATGATGTGATTACGTTAACATTTCTATGATAATATAAAAAAAAAGATTAACATAAAGCAAATTTAAAAAGTGTACAGACTGTGTACACTCTGTAGTATGGTCAATTTAAACTCAAAGCTCAATTTTGGTGCCTCTAATATTGAATGTCCTGATCTCTGTCATGTCCCACTTCTAGGAAGCAACACAAGCGAACAAGCACTTGCACGATGAGTTGAGCCGGGTCCTGGAAGAAAACGCACAACTTAAGAATGACGGCCCCCCCTACATGCAGGATGAGTTGTCTCAGCTGCGTGAGGAGAACACCTTCCTCAAGGAAAATGGTCCTCAACAGCTGCGTGATGAATTGTCTCAGCTGCGTGAGAAGAACACCTTCCTCAAGGAAAATGGTCCTCAACATCTGCATGATGAATTGTCTCAGCTGCGTGATGAGATGTCTCGGCTGCATGATGAGATCTCTCAGCTGCGTGAGGAGAACACCTTCCTCAAGGAAAATGGTCCTCAACATCTACGTGATGAGTTGTCTCAGCTGCGTGATGAGTTGTCCCAGCTGCGTGAGGAAAACAACTGCCTCAAGGAAAATGGTCCTCAACATCTGCGTGATGAGTTGTCTCAGCTGCGTGATGAGAACATCTGCCTCAAGGAAAATGGTCCTCAACAGCTGCGTGATGAATTGTCTCAGCTGCGTGATGAGTTGTCTCGGCTGCG
>OMKY01231566.1:0-11740 GCA_900302395.1 Bregmaceros cantori | reverse complement strand
GGATCTACTCCGGCTCCATGAAGTCTCAGACTGCCGTACACAACATCAACAGAGACAGCACGTACGGCTGCCACAGACATACACACACTACACAACCTCAGATTAACAAATCGGATGCTGTGTCTGTAAAAATATCCAAATATACAACCTCAGATTGTCAACCCAGACTCTGTCTCTAGAAATCACCTGTCAACCCCTAAATACAATAATGCTGAGGCATATTAATCATACCAACATTGTTACCATAGTTACATCAGTGACCACTTATTTTAAAAGTAACACAGTTGGGTAACTTTAGTTAATTTTAGTTCATTTTCATTATATTCAGCAGCTACCAAGTGCAAAACTACCTTAAAAAAATTGCCAATGTTCACTTTATTTGAAAGAGGTTTCAAGCTTCACTTCACATACATAAGGTGCTAAAATTGTATACAATGTTTTTGATTATCTATTATTTTTTTCAGTTAGGGCAAAGGAAGGTTAAAGTAACTAAATAGTAACCTAAGTGATTTGGGCAGGTAACTTTTATCTGATCGATCTATGCTAAGGAAAGAAAGAATGCGTTAGATTACTAGTTGCTGAAAAAAAGTCAAAAAAAGTAATTTGGTTGTTAATAGTAATTTCAAAGTAATTTGAAATTACTATCTATCTGTTAATACAGAATTATATGCACAAGTGCCAGTTATATAGTTAGCGGAAATATGATTTTATATACATGGTAATGTTTTATATTCTTTAATATTAGTTCAAAAGATTGCTACATTTTCTATAGTCAGTCATTTATTTAGTTTTTTATTAAACCTATCAAAAGCTGTACTTAATGTGTGTGTGGGTACATATTTTATATTTGCAGTGAAAGGATGAGCAGGCTGTTGGTACCATTTGCTGATCAACACGTGGAGATTTCATCTCTGACCGCCGGAAACATCGCCCTGGCTGTGGGTCTCAAGAAGGTGATTTTAATTTACTGGTTTTAATTTTACATTTCTGATCACTTGCATGGGCCAATAGCGACCCACCCCATATCCACTATCCATTCACTCACGAAAAACATGAAAAACAAAGTAAGAAAGATAGATAAAATAAAAAAATACATGTTTGAAAAACGAAAAGTAAAAGAGTAAATGAAATCAGGAGGTAAAATGAAGAAACAAATACACATATAAAATGTCTTTTCCAATCCTCCACTTGGCCCTAGGTGGGGCCCCTTTGTTTTTCAAGTTTGAGGCAGAAGGTAATGTTCACTTCTGAACCCTTCTATCTGGATAGAATTGTCTGTCTCACGTGTTAAAAAAAAAAATATATATATATATTACATGTTTGAATGCACATTTCATTGCATTTTTAAATCGCATATAATTGCTAATATTCTTTGTCGACAAAGGCCAGGAAAATTAACTTTGTCCATTCGTTTCTGGATTTCCCAGACAGTTACCGGGGACACCATTGTGTCATCCAAGGCCTGTGCCACGGCAGCAGCTCAGCGGGCTCACCAGGGAGGAGAAGCGAACGAGACGAACACCAGTGTGATACTGTCTGGGGTGGAAGTGCCCGAGCCGGTTTTTTTCTGCTCCATAGAACCTCCTAGCATGGCCAAGCAGGCTGGTGAGTTACAAATCAACATATCAGAATTTCAGAATCACATAGTGCTTTATCCTGCTGGAAGCTGTGTTGCAATGATGCCTAATTGGTACGAATGGGACTAAACTTATGTGGTCTTCTGCTGCTACAGCCCATCTGCCTCAAGTTTTAGACTTCCCAATAGATGTTTAATTGTATGCACTTTTATGAAGAGACTGATGCGATTAAATATAGAGATTAAAGTGTCTTGTTCATTCGATGAAAAAGTTTTGTTTAAAAAAAATCATGCCTTAACCCTCACTTAAAGAACAAATATCTAGTGTTGCTTGACTCAGATATTTGTGAATAGATCTGGAGAATGCTCTGGACTGCCTGCAGAGGGAAGATCCCAGCCTCAAAGTCCGTCTCGATCCAGACTCTGGACAGGTGACTGCTTGTAACACACCCACAATACAATCTGATGACCCAATCCGTGTTCAACAATCCAACAGGATCAGACAAATCATCCAATTAGAATTGAGCGAGCATGTGACATGTTCACGATGAATTTTTGGTTGATGTGCCACAGTATTGGGAGGTCACTGGTCATTCCAGCTTTCGGCATCCACTGTGACGTCACAATGTCATTAGTAAGAACACTTGTTGCTATGATTACATGATTGAGTAAAACTGAACCAGTAATGTCCGTGCTCAGACAGTGTTGTGTGGAATGGGGGAGCTGCACATCGAAATCATCCACGACCGAATCAGAAGAGAGTACAGTGTTGACGCCCACCTGGGGCCGCTGCAGGTGGCTTACAGAGAAACCGTGCTCCAGCAAGCCACTGCCACTGGTAGGTTTGGATACTGTGATGATATATATTGAATGATATATATTTTTGAAAGGCATATCGGCATTCAACCAGGAGAGGTCTTGGGATTACCAGTGTAGATTTCTGAGTCTCTGGCGTCAGCGCCAAATCTCTGGTGTGGCGTCGGACGCTTGGAGACATCCGGCGATGGAGATTCGGCGCTAACGCCAGAGACTTTTTCCATTCCATTGTAATGGCTAGTTTTAAAGTGGGACAAGAGAGATTGGGGGAAGACATTCAGAAAGTTTGGCATTCTCTCAAACTACGGTAGCACAACGAATCCGTCACTTGACTGAAACAGCAAACCACTGCCATTTAACGGAACACCTCAAAATGAACATTGAATTGGGAAAGCAGCTACTAACATTGATACAACACAATCTCACGTCTATTGAAATGCTAGTACAGTGATGCTATTAAAATTGAATGAAATGCCGAGGGGCGCGCGCCGGCAGAGTGGTTAGCGAGCGCGTCCCCCAGGCCACAGGCCGAGCAGCGCCACCGGTTTGCATACCCTCTCCGGCTTTTCTGCGATGTCTCCCCCCCGACTCTTCATCCTAGTTTTCAATTTAATCCTGTCACTATCTCTCTCAATAAAGAATGAAAAACATTGATTGAAATGCCTTCCATGATTGATAGAATTCAATCAGTAAAGCAGTAAAGGGCAACAATAACTATAATTTATTGTTGCCTGTTCCTTCATTCTTCTTTCTCTTGTTGCTGTGTTGCAGAGACGCTGGATCGTACACTGGGGGAGCGGCGTCACGTAGTGTCCGTCACGATCAGCGTGTGTCCGCTGGACGACGTGTCATCGTGTGGCGTGGCGTTCGAGTCCGATGTCGAGATGTCAGATGAGATGAGGCAGGCTGTGGACAATGGCGTGCAGAGTGCATACCTTCAAGGTGCCATCTTCAGCATCCGTTTCTCTCTGTGATTTAAAACGCAGTAATCGGATTACAAAACTGAAGAGTGCACTCTATAGGAAGTAGGGGATAGGGAACAATGTTTTCTTCCTGTCTGTCAGGTCCTCTGCTGGGCTTCCCGGTGAGAGGCGTGTCCTCTACGATTCACAGCGTCAACATGCAGCCTGGAACCTCCTTGGCCATGGTGTCTGCCTGTGTGTCTCGCTGTATGCTTAAGGTAAGGGTAGGTAGTAGGGTAGGTAGTAGGGTAGGTAGTAGGGTAGGTAGTAGGGTAGGTAATGCTTAAGGCCATATCACAACCAGAATCACCTTCATTTCCAGTCAATGATGCAGACTAGGGTTTTTTCTGGCTGCAAGTGACTTAGGACAGCGTAATACAATTGTCTAGAGCAGTCGGTAGCTATACACCAAGTCAACTGAAGCCAACTGAAAAAAAGTATTCATATGGTATATCTATATACAAGGCAACAGCAGGGGCAACAGCTCCACCAGAGAGCTCCAGACTTCCCGCTCTAGAGCAACATTAGCGACCTCCTCCTGGGGGGTCCCGAGATGCTCTCAGGCCACGGAGTTGATGCAATACCAGGTTCTGGTATTGAAAAGGACAACCTTTTTGCCATGCCACTAAACGATTACAAAAATGTTAACAATTTTCTTTTCAATTCCCATTCCATCTAGAATTATGTCAACAACATAATTTGCATTGTAGTGATAAAGTGCAACAAGCCAAGAACTGTGAATAGATTTTCACAGGACCCCTGCACTCTCCCACAATGCACTTTGACTGATTATGTCACATTTGCGCTTTTATTCAATCGTTATCATTGATATTATATTACCTCATATGTATCCATTATGGTACATAAAAAAATCATTTTATCCATCACTCTTTTTTTTTTTTAGTTATTTTTTGGGCGCAAGCGCCGTTTTTCATTCTTTATTGAGAGATAGCGACAGGATTAATCGGAATGATTGATTAATCAAACATTTTTTTTAATCGACAATTATTCGATTCAATGTTTTTTTTCCTTTTAAAATTGGAACAATTATTAACCTGATATGTTATTTTGTCTCAACATCTCCACTTATTTCCGATTTCTGTGCTAGCATTTCTGTACTAGTTTTAGTTTAGTTAGTTTAACTAGGTTTTTTTGTTTTTTTCCTTATTGTATTCTGTTGCTGTGGGGCTTAACTTTGTTCAGTATCCAAGAGAATGGGTGAAGCCATGACCCTGGGAATTGCAACTGGTATTTTGAGCAACATGTATGAAACACATTGGAGTGGATGGACCATTCCATTGTGGTGCTGATCACCAGATTCCTTGATTAATCTCAAGCAGTAATATAACTTTTTTCCACTGTTCCCAGGCCTTGAAGAAGGCAGGTGGCCAGGTGCTGGAGCCGGTGATGTCTCTGGAGGTTACGGTCGGGGAAGATGCTTTGAGCTCTGTGCTAGCCGACCTCTCACAGAGGAAGGGAGCGGTCCACAACATCCACAGTCGCCATGACGACAAGGTCCTAGTGGCCAGCGTGCCTTTGGCTGAGATGATGGTGGGTGGGCTCTTCAGTCTTCAGCCTTATAAGCAACGCACGTTTTCAGCTCATTTTCATTCTGAAGGATTAATCAAGGGAGAGGAGAGACTGAAGCCAAACATTTAAAATGTTTTATTTTTCAATATAGCAATTTTTTCTCATTATCAGGCAGCTTTATTTGCCACACTGCATAGACAAGCAATATACAAACATCATAAACAATAGTAACACAATAACAAAGAAAGTGACAGAGTAGCACAAAGGCTACAGCAAATATAGGGTAAGTTGTTAGTCCACAAGTTACGCACTGCGTGAGTGTTCATTGTAGCACTTTGTACAACATCACTGCACAGGGGAAGAAACTTTTTGAGTCTAATGATCAAATGGTAGCCATTGAAGGGATTGGCAGCAATTTTACACGCCCTCTTTGTCGTGCTGGCGAGGAACAGGTCTTCGTAAAAGGTTCTGCTCTGTCCACAGGGCTACTCCACGGCTCTGAGGACTCTGTCCTCCGGCACTGCGACCTTCTCCATGCAGCTCGACTCATACCAACCCATGGACGCTCAGCACCAGAACCGATTGCTCCAGGGCTGAAGAATGGAACATCTTATAAATCGGGGTTGGCGAATCTCTGATCTCATAAAAAAATAGTAACTGTAGTCCCTGAGATAAAAGATTACCTTTTCTTTAAATTAACTCGAGGCCATGGTTCTAACTTATAAATGTTTGTGCAGCAGAACACATGCCACATGACATTTACAGAGCAACAAAATGCTTGAAGAAATAAAAAAAAATCATTAGAATCCATGAAATGTACTTGCATTCAATTCCCTTTAAGGTAATCTAAAAAGCAGAGATGTGACCAAGTCCTTCTTGGGCAAGTCAAGTCAAGTCCCAAGTCAACTCCAAATCAAGTCATCATTAACATGCTGTCATTTTAGCTCCAGAATCTGATTTTAATAAAGTCAAAAGCAAGCAATAGTTTGGCTTTTATAATGGCATTGTTTTTTTTTGCTACTTTATTAAAATCAGATTCTGGAGCTAAAATTACAGCATGTTAATCATGACTTGATTTGGAGTTGACTTGGGACTTGAGATTTGAAAGAGGGACTCGGTCACATCTCTGCTAAAAAGTAATGGAATGTCCTTCACTTTAAAATACGGTGTGCTGCCCAGTAGCTCAGTCGGTTAGGCAGTGCACTGGAAAGCACGCATATGCCTTAATGGCGCGGTGAGTCGGCGGTCTACCCCCATCTTCACCTGTTTCCACTAACCCTAATAAATAAAGCTTAAAAAACAGCCTGAATTGGCTGGAAAAAAACATTTAAAAAAAGGTAATGTGATCGTTAGAGTACAAGTGATTACATTTAAAAAGTAATTTTCCCAACACCGTTATGCACATCCACAATAGTATCCAGAATTGACTGACTAATATTGGTTTATTGAAACCCAGGTGGATGGAGGTGCTCGCTCCAAATGTCTGCTCCAGCCACCAGCGTCTGACAGCATTTGAGGAATCTGCACCCATTCCCACATGCAATCCAGCTCCCTAATGCTCAAAGACCCTAGTCACCCTACCTCTTCCAGGACTTCTGCTGAAACCAAGACTTGGTGGACTTTCAAGTATGTTTCGGATCATTGTTCTCCTGGAAGGTCCAATGAACTCCAAGCTTCAGCTTCCTCAGAATTCCCTGATATTTGATTAAGGCCGATTTATGCACAGCCTCTGCAACAGTCAGATCTGTCTCTGTGCACGACCACGCCAGATGTTCTGTAACCGTCGTCGCGCACCTCAAAAAAATCCTGACTACGCATCAGACGGTTGCAAACTCGCGCAAAGTGTGCAGAGAAAAAGCAGCTGTGATTAGTCCTTGGCATGCCTTTCCGGCTGTCTGTGTTTCTGTGCCATTTTTAAAAACCGAGGAGCAACTACAATATAATAAATATTTAAATGCAATATAAACACCTCCGCCGGGGACGCCCGAGTTCTTGCGACTTTCCGCCGGAGTTCTAGTGAGTTCTCGAATAAACTCCCACTTGCGCTTTGGCAAGAAACCGCTGTGCGTCGCTAGAAATTCCAGACCGAGGGTTCAGAAGCATACCAGCAAAGCTGGTTCACGACCAGACGCAAGCGACACTTCTCAACTCCTGCCTTCTATACACATGTAATCTTTCCACAATGTTATGCAATAAATATGTACACAAAAATGTCCTGACTGGTGGACGCCTTCCGATAAGAACCTTCTTGGTTGTCCACATCCTCAAGTCTGAGCTCCCGCTACAATGATGTCCTCTGGAACTCACGCTGACAGTGTCCATAGAACACTGGCTCAGCTGGTATGCCACGCCTGCAATAAGAAAAATAAACAGGTCAGCGTGAAGGAAACATTTTCAAGATGCTTCCGAGACACCCAAACTAGTACATACCCAGTGTTGCATTGTAATAAATCAATACATGAAAGAATAGTTTGCTAAATGCATTTTTAAAATATCAATTTAAATCAGGTGTTTTGTTTATCCCAACATGTACAGAATCGGAGAATGACGTAGACCACTGGTAAAGTAGTAGGGAATTATATCATGTAGAAGGTAAGGGTGAGAATTTTAAATGTAGCCATTAGAGAATCATCTTCGGCTCAACGTACAACACATTTATTCATCATTCATGTTGAGTTACCAGTTGCCCTAATTCCTCTGCCAAAGCTAACAATCCTGGTCTGGTTGAGCCCCCGCATTGCAGTTTATTAAACAAAAGTATCAAGTTGACATAATTTCTGGCTGTACTTACTCGACCAGGAGGCAGCGGTGCCTTGCCAGACGGCTGTAGGCATCCTGAACATCAGTGACGTTTTTGGAGCTCCACAGGCGCTCTGCCACAGCGCTGGCCCGGGGCCTGCAGTGCACACACATGTAACATGTTACGAACACGAACACAACCAAAGGGAACATTGCCGTTTCCAACCGCACGCACGCTGGAAATGGATTAATAGATACATTTTTTCCTTTAAAATTTGAACAATTATTAACCTGAAACGTTATTAATATTGCAAACGTTTTGATATCTTACTCTTTCCACTCATTTCAGATTGCCCACGAACATTTCAATGCTAGTATTATGGGAGAATCCACTCTTCCATGTTGGCTGATAACATTTGTTTTTCATGCAAACTTGGATGAAAATCTTTGTTGCTATGGGGCTTAACAGTGTTCAGTGTTCAGTTTTTGGCAGTGATTAAATTAGTTGGCAATTAAGTAACCGTTTAATCGGTTGCAGCTCTAATTTGCACTTTGTAGTGACACACAAGCAACCCTAACATTCTTAACAGGAACTTGAATAGAAACAGTGAACAAATACATCACAATACAGCAACGTTTAATGTTTAGAAGCTGCCATTTAAAAATTGTTTTGATTCCACAAGATGGAGAGACAGAGGCCTTCAAATTGAAAGTGCATATTCTCTGCACATCGATCGGCCCGGCGTTTCTGCGAAAAAAATAAAAAAATCAAGTACCACCAAATAGTGTATAAATTATATCGAACTATGAAAACATTATAGAAATAAGAGGATTTCCATGAACATTTATTTTTCAACTAGAAATACCTCAGCAATAAGCACCTGGTCTCTTCTGCAGAATGTGATGGCATTCAAGGGTTAAAGTTAATTAATTTACAAATTACATTTTAAATCATGATTATGAAACGACGATAAACAACTGAATCGTATTGCACTTTAAAAAGAAAAGAATGTACTCTGTAAGAAATCAAATAAAACTGAAATGCAAATTTTTCTTTTGCAAAAATAATGCAAAAAAAAAAAAAAAATGTCATTATCGTTTGGGTCTGATTGTGCAACCTTATTGTATTGTTTGTGTTCCTGTGGGCTTCAACAGTGTTCATTATCCAAATGAATGGGTAGAGCCATGACACTGGGAATGGAGACTGGTATTGGGAGTAACATATTAACCACATTTCAGCTGAATCTCTGCCGATGAAGTGACTATCAAATTAGTGGGACAGTAACTAATGAATCGGATAATAGGAAATGAATAAAAGCAGCTGTGTTATTACCAACCAGTCTTACCAGAGTCTCGGTGTGACGTTGGTGTCATCAACATATTCCCCCCACATGCAGGCCTCTCCTCCCAGCACTAGTCTCTTCTGCTCCTCACTTCCTGTGGATGACGCACCGAACCACTTCATTTAACTCTCAAATTAAAACGAATAATGCTGCTAAATTGTCTGGATTCCTCCTTCAGAATCCCTCATCTTAAGGGAAACATTGCAGAGAATTCATACTGAAATGTGTCCATCCATTCCTAACTCACCTATCCCACAACAATGGGATAGAAGCAACAAATCACATCCAAATGTTTCCTATTTAAATCTGGTGATTTTTAGCTGACTCTCACATTTTAGGGCAAGCAGACTTCTTTGATTTTCAGGCAAAATCTGTCCCCGAAAACATCATAGTTTCAAGCATTTCATGCTTTTTGGATTTCAAGACGTTTTTGGAAAGGGTGGTGGATTTTGGGCGAAGGAGTTCTTTTAGTTAGGAAGGGGCAGGTCCATTGATGCATATACACGGTAGTGTATATGCAGTGAGAGACTTCTCGAATCAACAAATGTCATTTTTCCAAGACTTGTGATTAAAATGTGGGTGTTTATTAAGACATCTAAGGCCTAACTAGTTTCTGAATGTAAGCCTTTCTAGGCACCTTGGAAGTCGTGTGGGTCAGCCTTGTACGCGTCGATCCAGTCCTGTCCGTACGCGATGCGGTTCAGGTACCACGGCGTGGACAGTAGTGTGTGGTATCCTGCAGAGGTGACGGCTGCCATCTCTCTCTGGTACTCAACTTTCCACACATGGATGACCGTGTCTGCAGCCAGCTAGGAATCACAGCTGTGTTAGTCCATATGTTGAAGGCCTTAGGTTTTTGGCAGAACATTTCTGAACAAGGTATTTGATCATTAAAATAAATAGTAGTAGTAACAAAGTACTGGAAAGAGTAAACCCAAAGATCCACCTTCTTTGAATTATCCAGACCAAATGTTTGAAATTCTTTGGTCACATTGTGAGAAAGGAAAGTTTCCAGAGAATTCTACTGGATGGGAGACTTGATGGGAAGCGGTGCAGATGACGACCAAAATTGTTGTGGGCAAACAACATCTGCTAGTGGACAGGACTCACTTATGTGCAGGCAGTAAGAAGGGCTCAGAACAGAAACGACTGGCGTGCTGTGGCATCCAACCCCCACGATGGGGACGGAACAAGATGAAAATACAATATTAATGCATTCGTTGCTATACAATTCTCATGTCCATTTTGACCTGCTTTTGAATGGGTTGACCTGGCATAGTGGCATGTGTTTGTCGGTGGAGGGCTGGAGGTACAGCATAGTGTACAGGAGTAGTTAGCATTTGCACTTGGTTAGCAGTAGGTTAGAGTAGTTAGCTACTGCATTTTAAGCAGCAGATCAAATGTTTACAGTAATTCTGCACACAATGCACCGTTCTGCTTCTCAATCCCAAACAAATAATACAAAGACTTACTTTGACACCATTATCAAACACCTCCTGCCAGATGATGTAGCCTTTCTGGGTTTTAGAGACAATACCCAACAGCCTGGAAAAGATGAAATTCCAAAAGTTGAAAACTCTTTAGTTCGTCTTTTCAACATTTGTATCTGAATGGAACCCCCACGAAGATGTCAAAACATTAACCCCCATCAGTAAAGTGCCACTACTCTACTCTAGTCATCCTGAATATGAAGATACTCACTTTTGGATGTAAAAGGACTCCAGTTTGGAGTAGTCTTGTCCAAAGCCTTGTTGACTCATGAACTGTGTGACATCTGGGTTGGACCTCCTATCGAGTTGAAATACAAAAATAGCCATTTAAAAGCCTGTGTTCGGGTAAAGAAAAGTAACACACACTGTGTGCACCTAAAGCCCTCTTACCAGCAGTCAAACGGCACCTCATCTCCGCCCAGGTGGACGTACGGGTCGGGGAAGGTGTCGGCAACTTCCTGAAAGAAGCTGGCCATGAAGTGGTAGGTGGTGTTCAGGATGGGGTTGACCGGTCCGAAGCTGCCGGACGGGGTGGGGCCTCTGTAGCACGGCGTGAGTAGGTTTCTCTGGCCTGTCGTGGAAGTCATCCAGATGTTGTGCCATGAGAGATGGTTATGCGATGACTTTCATTCATTTACAGCATTTGAATTCTACAGATTTCTTTCGTCAAATGACGGTGTTGCCAATCGTCGATACCGTCAATTTTGAGTTCACTTTTTGTCTTGGATGATTCCGTTTTTGAAAGAAGTGCAATAAAATACAGTTGTTTATCATTTTTACGTAATAGTGATTTCAATTATGATCTCAATAAATCATGATCCCAATTTTTTTCCATAATCGTGCAGCCCTAGCAGATGTGAAGCTGGTGGGAAGTAGGCATTTTTCCCATCTTAATAGACAAGTTCAGGGGGCAGTTCCCGCAAAATCTCAGAGGTGAAACGTGCTTCCGGTGTTGTGTCACTGTTCCATCTTATTCTCCGCGTCGTATGAGTGAATGCACGTGTATTTTGTTGAAATTTAAGAATATTTTACTTTTAGCAGGCTGCTTGAGCATGAATCCTTCCGCAGCCCTTTTTACGTTTAAAAGGGCCTAATACATAGCTTGCGACACTAAATAGGAGTCTTATTGAAAAAAAATTACAATTTTTGCCAACATCATTTAAACTTTCGAAACAAGAAAATAGCATATTTCAAAACATCTGTCGGATAGTCAGATAAGTAGAGGTGCACCGATCTGATCCTCGGTGATCGGCGGCCGATCAGACTTTTTCCCAAAGATCGGGA
>OMKY01231565.1:0-11344 GCA_900302395.1 Bregmaceros cantori | reverse complement strand
AGAAAGAGGGAGAGAAGCAGAGAGAAAGAGAGAAAGAGAGAGAGAGAGAGAGAGAGAGTGAAAAGACAGGATGAAGGAGAGAGGGAGAGAGAGACAGAGAGGGACGGAAAGACAGGATCATAGAGAGAGAGAAAGATAGAGAGAGAGAGAGAGAGAGAGAGAGAGAGAGGGATGGAAAGACAGGATCAGAGAGAGAGAGAGAGAGAGAGAGAGAGAGAGAGAGAGAGTGTGTGTGATCCATTGCACGGGTGTCTAGTCAGAGTCTGAATTAAGGAACAGACCGAAGCACTAAGTTTTAAAGTGACTGCAATCTTACGGTCCATATTCTCCCATTTGATATACACTTGTTATTTCTATGCCCCCTGCTGAATAAAACACCACGGCTCATACTTGTACTATTTTAGCTAAATCAGAACTGAAAATTTGACTTGAACGGTATGGAAGTATTCCTGGATACGAGACTATTTTTGGATACTAGGGCGCTGGTGCGCAAACTGTGGTGCATGTAACACCAGAGGTAAGCGAGCTTGTTCTGGTGGTATGCGGGAGGATTTTCCACATTTTAAATTGAAAAAAAAAAAAAAAGAATACAACGCATCAGAACGATCAGATGGCTGAGTTTAGCACCACGGACAGCGCCACGGACCAGCCGACAACACCCACAGTCTATTGTACGGTATCTGAGAACGGCCGTGGAATCCGCTTGTTTTCGTTTTCTTCCCAACTCTATTCTTGTTTTCGCTCCACTTATATTTCCTTTTCGTTTTCTCTCCAACTCTATTGCTTGTTTTCTCCCCTCTCGTTTTTATTTTTTAATTTTAAATCATGTCATTTTCGGTGATGACAATACGAATACTTTCCACTTTGAATTATTAATTATTAATCCAATTTGGATTAAAAAAAATGACTGCCAATGCTATGTACAGGAGGGCATAAAATAAATGCAGATTTTGTTCCAGTGTGGACATATAGCCTCAGTCTGCTTCTCAGTGATTCTGGCTGAGAAGTCTGATCCGAGTTCATTCATTATTCACATTGAACTATATACTGTGCTTTCTCTCAGAGCTTTGATAACTGTAAGCCAACATACAGACGAGAACAGACGGAAGACATGTTTGCCATTAAAGCTAGGTTCACAGCAAGGTTATTCTGCTTTTTAAATGTTCAACATTTAATACAGCAACAACGGTCATGTACTGCACGTCTGCTCGTCCACGTTCCCTCACCCCCCTTTCACACTCACACTTTTAATGAAATGAGAAAATGGCGCTTGCGCTGAAAAACAACAAAAAACGTCTTGAAAAAACAGACTAAATATTTCCAAGTTTCAAGGTTTATTTTAATTCTGGATCAGAAACCGCCAAGCCTTCCCATGCATTTTAATATTTTGTTGTTCTATAGACGGGTTTATGTGCGAAACACGAGTGGGAGTCATTTTGTCCCGCCGTTCTTAACGTCACTTCCGGAGCCTTATTGTTGCCTATGCTGACTCTGGTACTCGAACGAGGTCGGAGCACACAAAACACACAAAACGCACCAGTAAACGCCAGTTCAAAATCCAACCACTAGATGTCGGTCTGTGACCAGTTACACATCACACCACCCCCTCCGTTCATAATTTTGTATAAATATTGATGAAATACAAAAATCCGACTTGAAGGTACTCACCGAGTGGTCACTTGTTCTTCTGGACCAATAGGCTGGCTGCTTCTATTAGTTATTACAAAAGGAATGAGAAAATGGAACGAGTTGCACTGATTATTAAATAATGCGTTTGTGGGTCACAAATCCGCAGGGGGGCATTTAGGTGTGGAATAGCACACCACAAGTTAAAATAACAGGTAGGTGAATAGACTTGTTGTAAAATAGTCCAAAACACGTCTAAACAAATGGCACCGGACGTGGCGTTCAGAGACTGGAAGTAACCCCCAAACTCGTCTATAAACCTCTCCTTGTGGGTCATGAAAGGGCCTTAAATAAAATGTATTATTATTATTATTAGGGGCCCAGCTGTGAAAGGCACCTTAAGTGTTTGTAGTTTGTTATTATTATTATTACTACTACTATTATTACTATTATATTATTAGTTACTGCAAATTGTGTTTACATCCCCAAAACATGGAGCATCAGGGATGTAATGTGTTTGCGTGGGCCACTGTCATCTCTGGCGTCTTGTCCATCTCTGCCGCCGCAACATATATTTTATAACATCACAGTTACTACCACTGACTGGTGCCATGTTATATGAAATCATGGCAAGCATGCCTCTACAATACGATTTTGACCTGTGTCATTACCAAAACGTGAGATGCCTGAAACCACCTCCAGTTGTAATTCATTTAAAAACATTTGGAACACACAAAGTTGTGTGTTAATATTATCATGCTTTGCTCAAGCATCAAGGTTTGCCGAATACACGTTGGATCATTTTCCAAATCATCAAAGGTGGTGGTGCACCAATCTGATCGTCAGATCGCTGATAGGGGGGCGATCAGACTTTCTTCCAAGGATCGGAACTCATGATTTTGTCCTGATCAGGATCGGTAAATAAGTCGGGAAGCATGATTGTTCATTACTTTGACTATTATTGAAATTGACAACTGTGCCAAATAGTTTGTGTACTACCAATCTTTGCAGTATCAGGACTCAGTATTGGGACTCTGTATCAGGGATCGGGACTCGGTACCGGAGATTGGGATCGGTCGATCCTTAAAATTAAAGGATCGGGAACAGATCGGGAGCATCGGTGCATCCCTAATCAAAGGTCATCTTACCAGGTTCTCCAATGATCAGACGGCGTGCGTATTTTCAGGATACTTCAGGACAATTCAGCAATCGGTTCAGGCAGTTAGAGTGGGACACCCATCGTCCCTCTACGGCACCAGCATCAGAGACTCTGACCTCCGTTGCCACTACTTCCGACGTATTTAGGCACAATCCCTTTTTGGTGCAGGCAAATCATATCACCATCCTATCACCATCATATCAAGTCGTCCTTGCACACAACATGACAATACCAGCTGGACGTCTGCACTCTGCATCGCAGACAGTCTAACAAGGTCAATGAGATTATTCTCTCTACTATTTACCAGACAGGCGTTGGTTGGCCTTCGCCCACATCACTTGTAGCTTGGCAAGCCAAAACTCTCAAACAAACTACACCCATGTCTCGTGTAGCCCGTACAAACTCCGCCCAAATCTTGCGTAACCTGATGAAAACTCTGTATTACAAGTCAGCGGGGACAGCTGGACAAACATCCCACATCGTCCGCGTACCGCCCATCCTCGTCCCAACTCGACAGATCGTCCGCGGAGCCCCCAGCGCCTCCAGCTGCCCTGCATCAGCAATCAACAGCCCGCCTCCATTTAAGACAGCGTCTGACACCGGAAGGACGCAGCCCCAAAGCCTTTGCTGAAGTTAGTCTACCTGACTAAGTATGTCACATCACGGTTCATTACTTTGACGAAGATTCCTTGGATAACTGTACAATTTCTGGCGATTCATCTGAGTGCTGTCTTCTCTACCTACAGCACGACCCCCTGCAGCCTCCACCAGAACCTAATTCCGCCCTGGTGGACTCGAACATTGAGATGAGTAACGTGTCTGATGACGAAGCCATGGACAGTACTTTGATAGACTTTATTTATGTATTCCATCTCAACCTCTAAAGGTTCTTTCAAACTAACTATTTTCATTTTAACATGCAAATAAAGGGTTTTTAAATCCTCCCTTTTGTCTCCTCTCTTGGTCATTTCTAATTTGCTCAATAACCCGTGACACTCCGCCCCACATCCGCACTGATTGGTCAGTTGAGTCAGTACCGACAACGAGCCTGATTTTCCCAGGCCCAATGCAAGTGTCTAACGATGTGTGCGTCTAGAAGAACAAGATGCTTCTATCACGTTTCGGTGATATCCCTTTAGCAGTCGGCTCCGACTGCATACCTCTAGTCTAGATTACAAGTGCTTGTTGTAGAGTTGTTCAGGAGCACACCGGGACAGCACCAGCCAGCTGTCCAATAAACAGCAGACACTCCAAAGATGTCCGCTTCTCAGGAGACTTGTGGAGGAAAACAAAATAGATACTTTGGTCCAACTCTCTAATTAGCTGAACCTAAAAAAAAAAACAATTTAAGCCTAAATGCATTCACAGACGTGCCGCTTCATCGGACCGCGTCATGTCCGATAGTGTGACGCTAACATTCAGGCAGTCGCCTTGTCAACAAATATGAAAAATGCTGTGTGCAGCCGACTGCAGAGCTGGAGGCCTGACAAGCAGAACGCACAGAAGGCTCTCCTCTTTGTTGGCTGCTCTCCACTAATAGAACACACCGCGCTTTTATAGTTTTATCCTGTGCTCAGGTCTTCATACCTTACCGCTCTCCACTAAAAGAACACACCGCGCTTTTATAGTTTTATCCTGTGCTCAGGCCTTCATACCTTACCGCTCTCCACTAAAAGAACACACCGCGCTTTTATAGTTTTATCCTGTGCTCAGGCCTTCATACCTTACCGCTCTCCACTAATAGAACACACAGCGCTTTTATAGTTGTATCCTGTGTTCAGGTCTTCATACCTTATCCCTCTCCACTAGTAGAAGTTTTATAGTTTTATCCTGTGCTCAGGTCTTCATACCTTACCGCTCTCCACTAATAGAACACACAGCGCTTTTATAGTTGTATCCTGTGTTCAGGTCTTCATACCTTATCCCTCTCCACTAGTAGAAGTTTTCTAGTTTTATCCTGTGCTCAGGCCTTCATACCTCACCGCTCTCCACTAATAGAACTTTTATGGTTTTATCCTGTGCTCAGGTCTTCATACCTTGCTGATAACACTCCAGACTCTATTAATGAAGAATGGAACATGTGCTGGCCCTCAAAGTCTGCCCCCGGTCTGTCTCATCCCCCGTTTGCACTAACCCTGTCAATAAAATTTGAAAAATGTCGCTGAAAAAATAAATACATTTTTAAAAAGCATGTTTCCAAACCCTCAAAATAAAATAACCGTGATAGCAAAACTCTCAAACTAATAATGACGATAATGAAAAAGGAGAACCCTAAAACCTGTTGCATCAAGCACTCCCTGGATGCCCTAATAACAATGAGGAACACAGGCAGATAAGCCAAGGTTTGGCACCTTGTCATTTACGAATGATCCGGTCCCGACTTAACAACACTAAAGAGTATCACCATGGAGAAGGATCACCCATCATCTGCTGCACGCAGAGAAGGATGAGCCATCATCTGCTGCACGCAGAGAAGGATCACCCATCATCTGCTGCACGCAGAGACAGGAAGTGGGTGATGACATGTTGTAGCTGTTGCACAGGATTGTCTGTGGGGCTTTAAGTGTTGCGTAATTGGTGAATTTGAATGAGATAGTGGGCTCCTTGTTACGGTTCACACTGCTGAACACCAGCCTAAAGATAAGGAGCTGGAGTGAGAGAGATAAGAGTTGGGAATACTATTAGGAAGATCGGATAAAGATTGCTCCTTTTAACCTGAATAAATGTCTGTGCCTTTTAGAGGATCCAACATGATATACAACTAGGCCTGTCACAGTATTCAGTACGTAAATAGGGCTGTTGCGCGGTTTGACGGCGCCAGGCATTATGGTGGTAGCATCGCGGTCAGATGAACAGGCAGAGTGATGTTTACATTACAATTTCTGTTTTAAAGTCTTCTATTATTGATTTATCCATGGTAATATGCTATCAATCGCCAACAGATGGCAGCCTAGTCACTGTTTTGCATACGTTTTTTTTTTTGTAGTCAAAATCCAACTTGAATTTACTCACCAATGTGGTCACATCAGTTCCGTTGACAAAAATAAGTAAATGGAACAGGTTGCGCGGATTGTTGAATCATGCATTTGTGGGGCACAGATCCGCACATTTGGGTGAGGAATAGAACACTGCAAGTTACCAACATCCTTTGACCCGGTTGGTGTGTGCTCCCAGTGAATAAACATGTTGAAAAATAGTTAAAGACAAAGTAAAATAAATGACACAGGAAGTCATGTAGCCTAGAAATTTAACCGGAGCTTCCCGCCGAATTCATCTATATGAGACAGAGGTTCCTGAGAGCATCCCACTTAGTTTGCGAGGGAGTGACTGTTGTTCCTGTCTAGTTGGGGATGGATAGCATATTTGAACTGACCCAATTGAATAAATAACCAATTGACCTGTATTCCTTACCCTCATTTACTGATACAAAACTAGCAGCCTGGCTCTGGCAGAGTGAGGGCAGGAATGAGGTCGCTGCTGTTAGACAGAAATAGACATGATTGAACAAGACGTGCTTTCACCGTGGCTGTGTTTTCATTTTATTTTATTCTTTTTTTTTACTTCTTTTATTTGTAACTGATTAATCAATAATAATCCATGCATCCATTGCATTAGTTGACAAATAATTTTTCTGATCGATTAACCCCTTCACTGCACATTGCACATCATTCATTTTTTTAATAGTGTGGCTTTTATTGCAAATCTGTACCGTAGTGGTACAAAAAAATTGTATGTTTAGTGCTAGCAGTATGTGTGGCAAGTGCTCCTAGAGTAGCGCGAATAGGTGAACATACTCAGCACATGCCAACTACATTTCCCAGCAGCCGTTGAAGTCTGGTCACGTGACCGTGCTAAGCGCCCAGCGATCTATCGGTAAGTTGGTGATTAAGTATGATTATGTTACTCATAGGCTACAGAAATGCACCAAAATTTTATAAATTCTTCTTGTTTGTCCAACAACTCTTCTTCATGTCCAACAACCCTGCAAACTGTAGAAATAGATGTGGTTGCAGTACCGCTTCAGACCATAGGCGGCAGCATCCGCTGTCTCTGGAGCCTCAGTGTTCGCCTCTATACTGCTTACCGCCACCGCGCATACAGGGTCCGTACTGCACCCGCATTTATTCAGGATTCAGGATTAGTCGGAAACGGAGTTGAAGAGATCGGGTGTAGAAATCGCAGGAAAGCTGTCAAGGGGAGTAGAACTGGCTTCACTGTGGACACTGTGATCTAAACCACAAGGCCATTACTATGAATGGGGGCCGTTGTTAGGTTTAGTGTCTTTAACCACATCGCCATTGACGACCCCCGGTCCCTGCTCTCTCATAACATTGTATGTTTAAAAGTCTTAAAATCTTTCTATTATTGATCTATGCATGGTAATATGCTATCAATCCCCAGCAGATGGCAGCATAACTATGTCCATTGTAATAATGGACGTGAAATTATGAGCTATATACCACTTAACCCTCTGGAGTCAAAGGCCTCTCAAAGGCTTTGAGGCAGTTTGCAACACCTTGGCTTTTTTCAAGTATTTCAACTGACTGTAAACATCTATGCAAAAGTGGTACATATGGTTGTATTCTGAAAAGCCTAAAAAAAAATAATATGACAGAAAAGTAAATCTAATACAAACAACTTTTATTTAAATTGAGTGTAAACACAACTGTACACAAAAACATGTGCCAAGACTTTTGAAGTTTTAACCTTATAAACAAACGTGATGGCTGCATCAAATTAAAAAGAGCATTTAGAAATGTTTTTTAGTTTATACACAAAGTGTGAAAAAGTATACTTCACTATACCAGCAAAATGTCTGCTGCTGCCAAGCCATGATGTCGTGTGCAACAGCCCTATTACCGGAGAATTACTGTAACCTAGTTACTGAAATTAGTGCTAAAATGTTGAAAGCATTTCTTGCCTGGACACATTTTGGATTTAACCGTTGTGCTCGGGCAGTAGGGGGCCTGTGATTAACATGAATAAAAACATGTTTTATTATCAGGCCGCCGGCAACGCTTCAACATTAAAATCCATTAGCAGAAATTGGCCATTGTTTGACATGTCACCTGGCCTCTCTGCAGCTGATTGCATTCCAATAGGTTTGACAGTAATTATACACGTGGACTGAGCCCATTTATAGACAACTTCACAAATTCCCTGTACTGCATGACAAGTGGCGTACAACATTTTATAGGGGTGTCCGAATACTCCATATTGACATGGCGCGAAACCACATTATCACAACTTTTATTTAAATTAGCATACTTCCCATTAAAAGGGCTTCAATTCTATGCAAAAATGGCACTTTCACGTTTGTAACAAGCAACATCTGAAACAACAACACACAAATAGTGGTAAAGAGCAGCAGCTCACTTAAACTACAACACATTTATAGTGCATCTGTTGAGGTAAAGAACAGAATCTCAGTTAGCCTCAACCCTCAGCAACAAATTTCCGTTGCTTCTGGTGAGGTAAATAACAGCATCTCAGATAGATAAAACATGTTTTTTAAAATGTTTTTTTCCAAGCTTTATTCATTAGGGTTGGTGAAGATGGGGGGGTAGACATGGGGAAATACGTCGGTGGTGGGATTCGAACCACCGACTCACCGTGCCATTAAGGCATATGCGTGCTTTCCAGTGCACTGCCTAGCCGACTGAGCTACTGGGCAGCACAGATAAAACATTATCAAAATTATCCATGGGCCAGAAAATTTTGATTGGCGGGCCGAATTTGGCCCGCGGCCTGCCAGTTGGATAGCCCTGCCCTATATAGTGAATTAAACACTGACCTAAACTACAAACATAGCGTGGTGGGAGTCAAAAGCGTCCGAACACGGCAAATAGTTATAAATGTAAGTACTTTTGACTTTTTGTGATGATTGCTGCATTTTATAATGTTATATATTCTTATAATTTTGACGCTGCCGACTCTAGTGTCAGAAATGTGTTGTTGCTCTTAAGTGCACTTTTAGTGAGTGCACTATATAGGGAGTAGGGGCTATTTTTCTTCAGTGTGTCAGACCAAGCTGTGGCACGGTGTGGTCTGTTTTGCCCTCATTAGGGATCTAGAGGTGAAATGAGGACAGTTGGAGTGAGTTTGTGGAGAGCTCGGGGAGTGATTGTGAGCCAAATACCACGTCACCCTTGGAACACACACAGACACACACGCACACTACAAACAGTGTATTTTTATTTTGCTGACCGTGTTCATTAATACAAAAACTAGCAGCAACTTGGCAGCAGAGTGAGAACAGGAATGAGGTTGATGCTGTTGTACAGAAATAAACAGGGATTGAACAAGCCTTCTACATGATGTGTTTCCATTCAGCAGTAAATAGAATTGGTGTTGTGCAGATTGACCCAGTTTAGGTAAACTTGCCGCGGCTCCAAATTGCATTCCGCTTTTCCAACTACCCGTTTTTGTTGGGCCAGCCCCCAACGACAACAGCTGCATCAATTTTAAATTTGTATTGTTTGATTTTAAAGCATTCAATGTAGGGCTGCACGGTTTTGCCCAAAAATATATATTTTTAATAAAAATAAAAGTTTTTTTGACTGTTGCGATATATTGCGTTTTTTTTATTATTGTTTTTTCATTTAATATAGGAAAGAGCACAGTGACTGAATGGTTTTCCATGCATAAAGTAATGTGAAACAGACCCATCTAATGCAATTTAACTTTTATTAGAACAATATATTTAGGCCGACAAATCAGATTGTCGTTCACATTCGGGTGGTCCATTCACCGCCCCATTAAGGAGGGCGTTGGCCTCCATACCACTTGCCACACCTACTGTGCTGTGATTTCAAAGATGGTCAGTAACGCATTACATTTACTCCATTACAATTTTTGTGTACTTTTTGACTTTTGCAGTACATTTTTTACTATTTACTTTCTACTTTTACTCGAGTAAATTTGGGGTTGTACTTTCGCTTCTTATGTAACTTTTTTATGGAGTACTTTTTTACTTGAATAACTATTTGGATGACTACTTTTTACTTTTACTTGAGTAATATTTTGCTGAGTTAACAATACTTTTACCTCATTTTTATGGCAACTCTGCCCATATCTAGTGATTTGTTGACTTAATTTAATGGTCACACCTTTTTTTTACGAACCTGCATAATCCATCTAGGCCTGGACAACACTGTTGAACCTTACTTCCATGTAACTAGCTTCTCAATGTCCAGTTAAATAGTCCTCTAATTAGTTACTCTCCAACAGTTAATGAGATGTGATGTGTGTCTGGTGGCACAGGTGAATGCCCGCATAGATTATTCCAGAAGCCCCTCGGCTTCCGTCTGTCTTACCAACCGACTGAGGTCTGTTCACTCTGATAGCCGGCCATCTCCTATTCCCTTCCCCGAACGCCACCATCTAGTCCCTTGGTGAAAGTTCCCCAGCCCAGTCAGCAGCAACTCGTATCTGCTGTTAGCTGTGCTTGGCTCAAGTCACATGACCTGGTGCGGTAGCAGCGGCACGGCATAGGCGAAATCATAGCGCCTGATGCCCAAGATGCGCCGCTCAGTTCGCCCAAGAAGCCAATTCGCGGGGCTTGGCTCCTAACCGTTTACCTTTTGAAATAATAGGACACATGTTTAAAATATCACTTACCATTTAAACATAACATATTGTGTTTTTAAAATTCCTCTAAGTGTTATTATTAAGAATGTCAGAATTAAACGATCATCCTTGAATTGTGAATACAAATTGTTTATGAATAGGGGCTGACCCCTCAGTGCAGCAGGTTAGACTGCTGCACCAAGCCAGCCCCATGCATAGTCTTGTTGCCGTGGCTTAGAGCACAGCACACGCAGCGCCACGTGTTTGCGTCGCCTCATGGTCATATACTGCAAGTCTGCTTGTCCCCACTGTCTGCAGCATGCAACACCAGCATCTCTCCAAATTGTTGAAGACTGGTGATGAAAAGCAATGGTTTCATCCATCCTTCAAAACACCACAGCCATGTTAAAAGATCATCACATTAATATGCATGGGTTTGACAAGTGCCTTTGTCATTAATTATTAACCAAATAAGTTGTGGCCCAGTGGGAGCTTGTTTCTAAATGAACAGCTGTGACAAGACATGAAACAATTACAATATTAATTGACTGCAAAAGAATACTCTAAATCAAACAGTGGCCTGTGGGACCACACTTTTGTCATTATTTTGATAACATTTATTTCAAACTTAATTTAAAAACAAACAACAAACGACAAGAAATGATAACAATGTCCGTCAATGACTTCCCGCGCTAAAAACACGGGGCTGACATTTTGAAAATATGACTTGAAGTTGCTCACTCGGTGTGGTCACATGTTCTTCTGGACCAATGAGATGGCTGCTTTCACTGGTAGGTTCATCAAAAAATGAGTAAATGGAATGGGTTGCACAGGTCACTGAACCATGCATTTGTCGTGCACAGATCCACACTAAAACATTTGGGTGTGTAATAGTGCAACACAAGTGAACACCACCCTTTTCTAATGTGTCTATAAAAACATGTCTTAAAGAAAAATAACAAAATGGAATATGTTAAAAATGTATTAAGA
>OMKY01231564.1:0-13543 GCA_900302395.1 Bregmaceros cantori | reverse complement strand
CCACACACACACAACCACACACCCTGACACACAATCACACACACTGACACACAATCACACACACTGACATACACACACACACACACACACACACACACACTTTTAGTTAATCTTTTCAAGTCTTTTTTGCGCGCAAGTGCCATTTTTCATATTCATTGACAGTCTTAGTATGAAGATGCCATGAGAATGTGAAGAGTATTTGGTGGACCCTCAAACATCAGTGCACTTATTTTGGTTTAAACATCTTTTAAAGCAAGGCAAAGGTCTCCCTCTCTCTTGATTCATCCGCCAACACGTCTCTTGGCTGCCTCCCACCTTCTTCTGACCTTTCGTGTAAATACCGACAGGATCGACACGGTCCATTCCTAAACAGCCAAGCGGGGCGGTCCTAGCCGGTGACCCTCGAACCACCTTCGCTCTTCAGCCAAACGAGGCGGTTCCTCCAACAACAAAGAAGCTCATCTGCATTCCTGGCAGGAGGTCGTGTAGGTCTCCAGAGCTTTCTTTCCTGCCACTGCCGAGACATTATTTGGACAGATCTGAATCAAAGACACCGTTTTTGGACTGTCAAATGGCAGCATATAACTTCAGGGAATTATCTCTGAATACTAAGCGCCAGTTTTAACGCTTAGGCAATATATAAAATCAGAAATATTGACTGGTTTGACAGTTTCTTCACCTCCGCGGTGATGCTGTTGAACTCCAGTGGTATTGTGTTGCAGTCTATGTAGTACGGAACATGGGAGAACCAAATGTCTGTTCCAATTTGCATTCTTCAACACTTCATGCACTTCCATCAAGAGCATAGTACTGTTGCAATTAAAAATGGCAAAATTAAGTGTGCTACAAGTACCCGAACGGTGCACTTTGACCGACCAAAATATGAAGTGTGGGACCATGGACACTTTGTGCACTCTCGTCAAAATTATTCTGTTGTGTTGTGCAAAGTGTGGTTGTGTAATTTGTAATTTTATGCTCAACTCAACTCAACTCAACAGATTTTTATATAGCGGCAAAATCGCAGCCGAAGCTGCCTCAAGCCGCTTCACAAAAGTGATTACGTTTTTAGTATTAGATTCAAGGAGTATAGCAGCCATATGAAAGCAGGTGTGGTCTCCTATAAAAGGTGTTCTGCTAGATGGAGATTTACAATTTACAGCAATGGCATTGATTTGTTTTTCATAATGATTATACATAATGGAGGGCATGTAAGAGCGCAGCAACAAGACTATGTTTGGGGGCCTGCCCCACTTTCTGTACGATCTTATTATTATCTTACAGCCCTAACTGTGAAAACCATTGTATTCAATAAAATGGCTCTTTTGACAAGTATTAAATAAAGGACAGGTTGACTTAGAACACTTTATTAAAAAAAGGAGTAGAAAAAGTTGCAAAGAGTTGCTTTAAAACTTGAACAGAACTCAATGAAACTCTTCAAATAGAGCAGCGATGGTGCGCGCTATACGTTCTCTTCCGTGTGCATATTCGTGACAACAGAGACGCACGCGTCCGTCCCATAGGGTTGGTAAAGTTCAAATATCACAGGGAGAAAAAAAAGCTAATGAAACAAATGGAAATACGGCGTTGAGAACAATGGCAGCTTAATTTAAAAATAATCGCTGTATTTCCTGGCAGGCAGCAGCACTAGCTTAGCTCCTAATTAACACATAAGACCAATTTCTTTGGCCCTTTTACTGACAACCTATAGCATGTGTGTGTGCGTTGCTGTGTGTGTGTGTGTGTGTGTGTGTGTGTGAGTTCGCGAGTCCGGGTTTGTGTGCGTTCCATCGCACAGATGTGTCCATGGTATCTATACTATTGCCATGACTATGGTTAATTCACTCGGTAACTAAATTCATTTTACAGGTAAAATTAAATTTGTATTTATTTATTATTATTTTTTAGTTATTTTTTGGGCACAAGCGCCGTGTTTTCATTCTTTTTGAGAGACAGAGATAGGATTAGCTGGGAAACTGGGATGAAGAGTCAGGGGGAGACGTTGCAGAAAAGCCGCAGAGGGGATGAGAACCCGCGGCACTGCTCGACCTATGGTCTGTGGGGGCGCGCTCCATAACCACTCTGCCAGCACGCCCCTCCCAGGTAAAATTAATTTAAATGGAGGGTCAGGCAAAAAGGGAAAACAAATACAAACTCAAGCGGAAGCCATGTTGTTGTAAAGAGGTTAGTCGTTTTTTTTTTTTTTATTATTTTATATCAAACAGAATAACTATAGAGGATTATAATGCTCAAAATGATAATACACAATACTAAAATAAATTATTGTATTGGTTTGTTTTGACGTGCTTTCTGTCCAGTCATTTTAATACATTTTAATTTTATATAGATTACTATTCATTCATGTAATGAATAGCCAGACCTTGAATAGCCAGACCTTGAATAGCCAGACCTTGAATTGGAATAGCCAGACCTTGAATTCATAATCTGCAGGTTAAACATCCCTGGAAAGTCACGTGCAACCGGTAAAAAGTTCCCTTGGATAACAGCCTACGTGTTTCCTCTCCTCTGCATATATTATCTAAACCAGCTCTGTATATCTGACAGTAAATTATATCTGAATATAAGTCTGTCATTGCTATGGATAAAGAGGGGCACCTTGGCGCCGCACAATATAGTCGTGCCTGCGTGTGCGTCTAAGTGGCTGTGGCTGTGTAGGTGCATATGGCTGTTTTTCTGTGTGCGTGTGCGACAGGGGGCTATGTGCGTGCCTACATGTTTTGTTGCGTGTGTGTGTGTCTCACTGTGTCTAACTGTATGCACGTAAATCTACTTTTGTGTATGTGTGTGCGTGTCTGTGAGCGCACGTTGCCCTGTGATGCGCGCGTGCGCGATTTTCAGATTAGCAAGGCCTTCTGGATGCGTTGATCATTCCTAAACAGGGCTGGCAGACGCACAAAGTGAAGCTGATGGCATGGAACGCCACTTTCTATACGGTCCCTGCCGCCCGCTATATACGCCGGTGCGTGTCGGAGCCGGGGGAGCGAGGGTCAGACGGAGTTTAGGTGTGTCTGCTCAGCGGCATCCTCCTTTCAGTATCAAACGGAACAGAGGCCTATTGCCACAAACTCGGGAAGACATAAGAAAAGTAATTCATGTTCTTTTTTTCCTAGAAAGTAAATAACCCTTTCTTTATATGATAAGCTGTTATATTTAGACATAATTTCTACAGAATATTTGGTGGACCTTCAAATAAAAGTGCAAATGTCTTGGAAAGCATTTGAGTTGACACAAGGATGATGTGATTGTGCATTCATTTGTTTCATCCTCGCCTACGATTACAAACTTGAGTATTTGCATATAAAGGTTCAAATAAATCTATGTACACACATGAATACACATAAGACTGCAGCGTGGCTGAGTGCACATTGAAGTCACACACAACACACTGACTGTATATCCTCGTGTTGCTAGATCTACACTTAACGTTTAGTATATGCACCAAAGATGTACATGAGACACAGAAAACAACTGTCTGTTCAAACTAGTGTTATACCAACACCACTTTTGCCCCCCCCTCCCACCATAGCAATAGCTGACTGTGCAGCATCGACCGATAATGATACCTTACTGATACAACTATGTTTTAAATTATATACAAATATATGTCTTGCCGTTGGTTAAGGGCCACTCTCACTGTTCTGGAGCAGGCCAATAGCGATAGCTATAGATAGTGAGTGTTGGGGGAGAGAAGGCTGTGTCATACAAGCATTGATGACTGTACTTGGTATCGTTATCGGTACTTGCCGATACCGATACCACCATTTTATGGCAGATACTGGCCCTGCCCGATACTGGTATCGTGATCAGTGCAACAGTAGTTGAACTGAGCCTTGTCTCGGTTTGTTGATCTCTCTCTGGCTCTAGCCGGGAAGCTTGTTGCTTTTGCTGGATGCACCGGGGGGAATCTTAAAATCAACCAATACGATTTCCCTTAACTCTTTTTGTTGTTGGATTTTAGATGAATCAAGCTGATTTGCAACCGATAACGTTTTTCGAGTCAAGAAATTGTGTGTCAATATATGTGTGTGTCTCTGTGTGTTTCTGCATGTGTCAGTGAGTGTCTGTATATGTATGTGTTTCTGTGTGTGTCAGTGTGTGTATGTGTTTTGGTGTCTGTCTGTATATGTGTGTCTGTATATGTGCGTGTTCCTGTGCATGTCTGTATATGTGTGCCTTCTGTGTGTGTCAGTGTGTGTCTGTATATGTATGTGTTTCTGTGTGTCTCAGTGTGTGTATGTGTTCTGGTGTCTGTCTGTATATGTGTGTGTTTCTGTGTGTGTTTGTATACTTGTGCATTTCTGTGTGTCAGTCTGTGTCAATACATGTGTGCGTTGCTGGGTGTGTCTGTGTGTCCTTCTGTGTGTGTGTCAGTGTGTGGCTGTATACATGTGTTTTTTGTGTGCGTCACTGTGTGTCTGTATATCTGTGCGTGGTTCTGTGTGTGTTTCTCTGCGACTGTGTGTTTCTGCGCGTGTTTGTCTATATATGTGTCGGCATCTGTTTTGACATTTGAATAGATCAAATATTAATGATTGATCAATCAATAAATAATTGACATGCCTAAATCAGGATTATTCAATTAATTGTCTGCTTTTTCCAAGTCACTGAAACAACACTGTTGACAATCAGCGTAAGTGGCAGGTGGAGCGCATATTTAAAAGCCCTCTGAATTTCACGAACAGTACTCACTCCAAGGGTGCCACCGCAGGCAGCCTGTACACTAACGCACCACGCATTTTGTCGAGAAGGTTGTTAAGGCAGCAGTTCCATGAAAAGGCTTTGTTGTTTGACACACGAAGTGGACGCAAGAGAAAGGCAGACGTGTGTGACTCCCGCGGGGTGAAGTACAGCTATCAAGTTGCGCGCGTCGGCGGCGCCGGCATACACGGCGGCGGCCATTAGGGACCGCGCCGCCGGTCAGAAGTGCGGCGCTTTTAAGGCGTCTCGGGCTGTTGACGGCAGCAGCACATGACTCATCCTTGGGATAAAACGCAGCGCTGTAAAAATACTTCACTACTAACGAGTAAAATGGCATCTCAAGGCTTGAGCAGCTCTTCATCTCGCTGAGAAGTCTTGACTGAGAGACAGGAACCGACTTGACAGCATATCTGACTAACTGCTGTATTTACCGCAGTCGCCTTGAGATCGATTCCCGTCTTTAGCATAAGTATGCAGGTTGGCTTCCCCACTCTCTCACCCCTCTCCCCATTCACAATAAGCTTGACAAATAAGCCTGAGAAATGGCGCTTGAGCCAAAGATAACTTAAGCGAAATACATACTTAAAAGGAGGCAACAGAATCAAACAGAAGAACCAACCAAAATTCAAGAAAGAAAAGAAAAGAAAATGTGCATGACTGCGATAATCATTCTGATTTTCAATGATATGCGTCGACAAACCGGGAGTGACAGAAGAAGCGGGCCGTCGGCGGTTAGGCAGGATGGGTACTGTAGTTGTTGAGTAGTATCTCTCAACATAGCACGTTGCCAGTCCTCCCAGCCTCACAATTAGGAAAGCATTTTTTCGAATCATGGAATAGGAAATGTTCTCGTTATGAAACAAACCTTTTTGTCAACACATTTTCATATCTCTTTCACTATCTCGCTCTCTTACTCTCTCTCACACTCTTTCTATATCTTTCTACTCTCTCTCACGCCACACAGACACACTACGCATATTTCTGTGTGTGTGTGCGCTTCCAACTACAGTATTTGTGTGTTTCTGCATGTCAATCTAAAGATGTGTGTTTCTGTGTGTGTGAGTTTGTTTGTGTGTGTTTCTGTTTGTGAGTGTTTCTGCATGTGTCTATGTTACTGTGCCTGTCTGTTTATGTCCGTGTATATATGCATATTTGTGTGTGTTTGTGGAACATTTGGCGACCTTTCAAACATGAGTGAAGATTGTGTGAACATGAGAGACGTTTTGAACCCACCACATCCTCTCTATAAACATTGTGTTTGCTGCACCACTGTCATGTCGGAACGCCGCTTGCAAGCATTACACGCGGTCTCCCTCAATATCTCACGCTCCGCACGGCGCGCTGTGAGAAGCTTACAAAGCTTAAATCAAATTACGTGTGTGCCGACACCGACGGGCGCACCGCTGCATACAGACGAGCGGGAAGAGCCACCGTTTAAGCCATTATATTCCATTATTTTCCATGATTTTCCTTTATTGCTCGTACTTATTGCAGGCAATGTGAGCCCCCCCCTCTGTGTGCGTGGGAAAAGAGATTGCGGAGCAGGAAGTGGAATCAATCATTCCACCCCCTGACAGGAAGCTTGTTGTATATGTCATGCTGCTGGAGACTAATTTATACCACAACCAACATGGACATTGCTGTGTGTGTCTGTGTGTGTCAGTGTGCTTCTGTGTGTGTCTGTATATGTGTGTGTGTTTCTGTGTGTGTCTTTGTGTTTCTGTCTGTGTCTTGTTTATGTGTGTGTGTGTTTCTGTGTGTGTCTGCCTGTTTCTGTGCATGTCTGTGTGTTTCTGTGTGTGTCTGTATATGTGTGTGTGTCTGTGTGTGTCTGTGTGTTTCTGTTCCATGTCTGTGTGTTTCTGTGTGTGTCTGTATATGTGTGTGTGTTTCTGTGTGCGAAAATGTGTGTCTGTATATGTGTGCGTTTCTGTGTGTCTGTGTGTTTCTGTGTGTGTGTGTGTCTGTACATGTGTATGTTTCTGTGTGTCTTGATGTGTGTCTCTGTATATGTGGTTCTTCGTGTGTCTGTAGGCGTGCGTGTGTGTGTGTGTGTGTGTGTGTGTCTGGCTATGCCTGTGTGTGTCTGTGTAAATGTGTCTTTGTGTGTGAATCCTTCCATGAAGAATAGCTTCTTCCATGTGCAATCTGCAATAATGGAGAGACATCAAAACATTTCCAATGTTCATCATGATCTGGGTCAATAATTGTTTGATTTTAAAGGGAATAAAAACAGATTAATTGATTGGGGTTGGGTTAATCGTGTAAAAATGGCTGATTGAATAATACAACATAATTAGAGGTGTCAGAATACAGTTAATGCTTTATCTGATTAATCATTAATATTATCTGTCTTTTGTTTGATTTATCATTAACCTTATTTTTTTTAGACTTTCTTGACTGTCTTCGCTGCGGTACCATGCAAGGCAGGACTTTCAACCTGCATGACAAGATACGTTAACAACAAGGTAGCAACATAAAAAAATGAAAGTAGTAATTATGTTAATAATATTATGGGTGTTCAAACTTTTCATTACATAATTTCATAACATTATGGACCAGCTATGGACAGAAGGAATGGTTTCTTCTTAGTTGGTGCAGCGTGCCCGTATGGATCAAATGTATTTTTGGTGAATTGTCAGGTAAGAAAAATAATTGATGTTATTGATCTGTGAATAGATTACCGATTAATCATTGACATCCCTAGGCCTAGTATTAAGATCATTAATGATATCACATTCTCCCTGGTCAACATTAAATTTGTACCATGGAGGTCTCCCTGTCCGTTCCAATGTCTGTCAGCCTGCTAGCATGTTAGCTAAGCAATATGTTCCGTGCCAAAAAACAAGTGGACGATTTGGATTAAATGTGCCAGACGCACTTAGCATGGAGATGCTGAGTGGTATGGTCCCTGTCAACTAAAATCTAATGGTAAAAACGTCTGCTGTGACACATGAACTTTAATTTAAACGAGACTTCTGCAATTTCGGGGAAAATTGCTGGTTGTGAATGCTAAATGCCAACGTATGTGACATGCAATAATGTATGTGACATGGCCAAAGAGAACTTTAGGTCAAGCTAAGCTGTGATAGCATGTCAGCATCATTTAGAGAGAGAGGGAGACAGAGAGAGAGAGAGAGAGAGATGGAGGAAAACAGAGAAGCAGATAGAGAGAATGAGACACAGAGAAAGAGACAGAGAAAGATGGACAGAGAGAAAGATACAGCGGTGGACAGAGAGAGAACAAGAGAGATAGAGAGAGAGAGACTGCTGGGGAGAGAGAGAGAGAGAGAGAGAGAGAGAGAGAGAGAGCGTTGAGCTTGGCGCTAATGATCAGGGTGGGTTCAAGGGTCAGAGAGGTCCTCAGCGGTATTTAGCTCAGTATCAGCTGAGAGCACGCGGGGAGGGGGGCCGCGGGGTTGACCGACCCCCTCCCTTAGTGAACCCGCACCCTAAATCCAGTGCACATTAAGCACTAAGTCTTAACTGGGACGACCCGAAGCAGGAGGAGGAGGATGATTTGGTGCGACGGAGCCATCCCACGGGCCTTATCTGGGCCTCCACCGTGCCTCCCGACGCACTCTATCATGCTAATCTACGGCCCACTTAGGCCCCGGGGTTATTATCTCGCCTGTCATCTGGCCCACGGGACGAGGCGGGACCAGCTGTCAGCGCAGATCGATGCTAAAATGGGCCAATCACACCTGCAGCCGACTCACTGACGAAGGAAACGCCTTGGAGGGCTGGCTGAGTTAAAACCATGCTGAGTGTTATATCCGAAAAAGCGCTGATTTCCCTGTGAGGTTGGATATTTTTTATTTCTGTGTGATGTAATAATAATAATAATAATAATAATAATACATAACAACTGTCTTCCAGAGATAACCACTCCCTATATTGCCTTGGGTGGCCAGACGTCCTAGATCTTCGGGTACAGTCCTCAATTTCGACATGTCCCTAGTAAACTCTGTCCTCGAAAATGTCATTTCATGATTTTTTTGATTCCAATACTTTTTTATTTATGTTACTGTTAGTCTTATTATGTTGCTTAAGAATTAAAAGGTCACTATGCAGTTGAGAGAGCAGTTGGCATGGAGGTTAGTATATTTTGATGTTCATGGATGTGGTGGCTACCCCCAATACCACCCCCACACCCTAAATTGCACACTACATGCAAAAAAATATATAATAATTTTGTTCCGCTGCTTCGAGCAATGTACCTGTCCCCAATTGCATTTGAGGTGCAATAATCCTTGTGCGCAAGTGGACGAATTGTGTGTGTATCGGGTGACAACGGACTATTTAAGCCGAATTATAATGGATTGTCAATGTGTGCACGCAGACACGCAATAGGCATATCTGTGTGCGGCGAGCGCAGAATTGATTAATCGACCGACAGTTGCACCCACAGTTTAATATGAATCCCGGACCATGGGGGAGGCACCGAGGCAGTGCAGTCCCACGAGGCCTGGGCAGGATGCAGGATTCCCTCTCACGCGAGGTGCTGTGCAGATTAGTGTGTGTAATGTTTATGGCTTAGGTTTATCTAGCGTGGCAGTCAGGAACGCCTGCGCCTGTTAACCACGTCATACCTCTCACCTTTAAAGAAGGATCCGGGAGGCAACCATCTGTCTCCAAGCCTGTTCTCTGCCTCCATATACACCTTACATTCACATCATACAACTAGACCTATGTCCCGACTACTAAGGATGTAGCCCTGAAAACAAAGCAAAAATAAATAATTATTTTTGTTATTTTTAATTTTCTATTATTTTTTTTTTAATTCAGCCATCTTTTTTTATTCCAATACTTTTGTATTTATGTTACTGTTAGTCTTATTATGTTGCTGATATAGATTTTTACTTGTGAGTGTGCTAAAGAAAAGGCTGCACTGCTGTATTTTCACAAATACATTTTATTTTATCAATTCTTGCTACAATTTTAATTTCTAGTTTCTGGTTAATTGAGCATTAAAAGGACACTATGCAGGGTACAACTGGGCTACAAGCCTGTTCTCTGCCTCCATGTACACCTTACACTCACATCATACAACTAGGCCTATGTCCCGACTACTAAGGGTGTAGCCCTGAAAACAAAGCAAAAATAAATACTTCTATTAAAAAATAATTACATCTATTTAAATATATTTTAACATCTGTATGTTTTCAACACGTTCTTTTATTCAGTCAATAGGGCTATTGTGTCTGCACCAGTGATGTCCCGGCTTGCCTTTGGCTTGGCGGCCATTTTGGAACCAGCGCACTGTTAGTTTGGCCGCCACAGCCATGCCGTGACGACACATGCAACAGCCCTATTAAGCCTTTTTTTCTTCTCTTGCCGAAGCATGCCTCCCCTGTAGCCCACTTTGAAAAGCTACTCAGACTTTGAAAGCTACTCAGTTAGCTTTTAGTAATGAATGCTTGCACAATAAAGATTTTTTAAAAGTAAATTGGAAAATCTGATTTTGCTGTTCATTAGGAAAAATGTGTTATTGATATGGAACAATTATACGATTATAGCTCTTTCTACTTAATTTCAAAAAGGTACATAATATGCAGATATTATCATCTGACTGGTTACATTTTGTAGTGTGGGTTATCTTGCTCTTCTTCAAAGAATCAAAATTGAAAAATCGAAAAGAAAAAAAAACAACAATTGTGCCTCAGAGGATTAGGGAAAAAGCCAAAGCAGACAACCCAAACAATGGCACGACAACATCTACAACACCCCAAACCAACAACACTGGATCGGTGCCTCTGGAGAAAAAATGAACCATATTGGTGCACCTTCTGCTCCTAGCAAAGATAGTGAAACATGATTTTGAATTTAAACGACTGACGTTCTACTGCAGCCTCCTATCTGTCTGGAAGTCAGCAGCAGCAGCAGCAGCTACAGAACGGATCCAGCCAGATAGCAACCATCCCAGGCTGCTCCTCTGTAATTTGATTTGCAACAGGTGGAAGTTAAATTCACCACATCTATTGTGCGGGCGAGTATGGGGCTGCGTGAGCGATGCTGACAGCTCCTCTCCTGCCCTGCTTCAGGTCCTGTGCCCACAACTCTCTCGGGTAAAACAGATTGCGCCTTAGAGTTTTTGTTTGACGCGGCATCTTGCGAAAATATATTTTTATTTCATATTGACAGCTTACGAGCTGGTGTGTTTAATGGCACAATAACATTATTGAAAAAATGAGAAAAGTATGTACAAGGCAGATTACATTTTTTGTAATGTGAAATAGGTTTCTGTGTATCAATAACTATGTGCTTGAAACCCTAATATAATCTACCACATCCAATTTGCTTCAAAGGCACGCAAAAGTTATTTTATTCAACACCGACCCCTCGAATAAAACAGAGTGTCTGCTCACTGGCAAAATAAGGTATTCTCCCATCTTGACATTATATTTTCCTTAAGTTCCTCGGAAATACGCTACTGTGCCATCACCGCATTGTGGCATCACCCCAAAACATGTGTTAGCTCCTGGGTCTTGGACTGGAGATAGATTTGGGCTTGGACTTGGGCTTTGCGTGGCCAAAGTGACCAGTCACGGCACAAACGACACCTGGTGTCAGCAGACATGCAAAGCACTATGCCGGTCTCAGGAAGTAACGCAGTTTACTTTTAATATTATCGGAAGCTAGAAGATGCCAAGTCTTGAGTTGAATTAGGAATGTCAAAATGTGGTTAATACATTGTTGGATTAATCATTAATTTTATTGGTTGATTAAAGACATTTTTAGACTTTCTTGGTGCTTCTAGATAATATGGTACCCTACTATATAAGCTGTGCTTTGCGCTGCATTTCATTTACCATCCTATAGCTAATCATGTTATCTCTTAATCTAGTGGTTGTATATTCCCTTGCGCCAAGAGATTTAATGCTAAGAGTTAATCTATACCTACCTATTGGATGTGCGTTGCATGCACGTCTAAGTACAGCACACCGCTGCAAACAATTCAATCCAACGATAGTCTTGATTTAAACACCAGGGTAAATCAGGCCACTGACCAATTAAAGACCACCTTGTGTGGCGAATGTTTGAGTCTCCATATGACACATAGTTGTCAGTCGGAAGACCGATCATATTTAGAGTTGTTTATGCAGTCTAACTGTGCTATACCTAAATATTATACCAGTTCGATTCCACCCTTTGTCATAATAAGTACAGACAGTTGTTGTTATCCTCACCAAACAGACGGTATTGATTTACATTAAGCGAGCTTCCATTCATGTTCACATTTATTCTGCCAGTAGCTCTGGCGTACGCGACAGCCTAAATTGACTCTCCTCTCTTGCTTAAAGCCAGACAGGGTGATTGTACCTGTGAATCTTTGACTCGGCCAGGAAAGCTGTTTCCAGAGCAAAGCACACAAGGTCCAGTGCAATAAGCACACACATTGAACATACATTCATACACCAATATTGAATGTTTGACACAACTACCAACAGGAATCATAACAGCACATTCATTGACTCTTCTGTTCTACCTCTGACACAGGTGAATGAACAGGTGAATCAAAATGTCTTGGTGTTGTTGGTAATAAGCATCATAGGCACTCACAGGGTTATAACTAAAGTGATTGATACTGCTATTCCAACGTTGTAATTATTTTAAATGATTATTTCATAAATATTATTTATTTGGTTCCTGAGGAAACTATGTCTTGAACAATCAAGCTATTCCATGCAGTCCAATCTATTGGACAGCACATCGGTGCATGTGGTGGTAAAAAGTGGCATTATTACACAGAGGAAGGAATTAAGTTGCAAATGGCCGTCAGCTCTGGCTCCGAGCCACCTCGGCCCCACTCCTTGTTGTAATTGTCTGGCGAGGAACTGTCTGCTTCCTGGCTAACCTTTGATCTCGTTCAGTATAGGCTTTCAGTGTATACGGGCTGGTGTAACACTCTCTGAGTAGTAGTGTCCTTAGCAAGACACCAAGTTGAGGAAAGCCCATTTCTCTAAATTGTAGTGATATCCTTTGAAATTAAACCCTGCTATCTGTCATGCATTTTACATTTTAAAAATGATACAATAATTCCACTCCATGACCTGGAAGGAAAAAAAATAATAATAGTATACAGAAATACAGTGAATTTGCATCTAGAACTACTTTTTGACAGCTGTACCACCTCTATAGCTTAGAATCGTAGGTAATTGAGTGCCGATTGTCTTTGATCTGCACAGCCCATTTATTGACTCCTCTTTTCTACCTCTGACACAGGGGAATAAACAGGTGAATTAAAATGTCTTTTGGTGTGGTTGGCAATAAACACATCTTTTTGTAAGACATCCATAGAAACCATAGTCACTCACAGGGTTAAATTTGAAAAAGTGATTGACATTGATATTCCAATGTTGGATAAACAACATTAATAATAATAATAATAATAATAATAATAATAATAATAATAATAATAATAATAATAATAATAATAATAGTAACTTTATTTTTATAGCACCTTTAATGCCAGGAAACACAAGGTGCTTCACAATCACAGAAAAAAATAACTACAAATACGCAACAATTCAGCACGTACACACAGGCAAAAATGCAACAACTCGGCGGTCAGGGTGGTCATAGGATGTCCCTGCCCCGAGCCGAGAAACACTGGAGTGTTAAAAACAAGATATACAGGTGGGCGGCTAAAAGGTGTTGTGGTCTATTATGTAATACATTTACTCTAAAACTAAAATATAAAAAATACATAGTAACACAAAAAACATTATTAGAAAATGAATTAAAAAATAAAAAACAATAAACCGTTATTTTGAGACAGAATAAGACAGCAGTGGGGTAGGCAGTCAGCAAACAGGAATGATAA
>OMKY01231561.1:0-16463 GCA_900302395.1 Bregmaceros cantori | reverse complement strand
GGAACTTGTCTCTTGCCAAGCGGGACACCACGTCATGGGGGTGATCAGCAAACACGCGGCGGGCCAAACGCTCCACATCTGCCACCAAGGCACGCAGCGACTCGCCGGGACGCCTCCGCCGCATATATATAGATAGATAGATAGATAGATAGATATACATATAAAATGATATATATATATATATATATTTTTTTTTTTTTTTAAATCCTAGATCGTGATAAGATCGTGATAAGATCGTGAGATCGTGATATGCACTCACAAGATCGTGATCTACTTTTTTTTCAAGATCGAACACCCCTACTTACATGGTATATTCGCCGCCCGTTACAGGGGGAAAAAAAACTCCAATGGAAAGGCACCCTAAGACAGCCAGTCCTCAGGGCGTCTGCTACACCACTTAAAGTCATCTGCATGATCAACCTCTTTGTAGAATCAGGACAAGCATCTATTCAAAATGATGCAGCATCATTTTGAATAGATATAAAAATAAATATTTCATATTATGATTGCAATCACATATTGCTCACGCATTGTTCATCCATTGACACCGGCAGATAATGATGGCATTGCTGTTGCAGGTTGCAACTATGTGGAGAACAGATTATACACTTTAAAATTTGCACAAACCAATACAATTGTGCTGTGCTGCCAAAAATGCAATCACAATGATGATGATTATTATTACTATGTGTTCAGGGGAGTGTCTAGTGACTCTAGTGTGTCCAAAACCAAATTCCATGTGTAAATCGCTTGGATAAGTAAATGTGGCAAACCAAACAGATTATGATTTGTATGATGCAAAGCATAATTCCTGTCAATTCAAGAAAAGGGTTCACTTACTATGTTGGAATATAGACCTGCTTTAACTTGCTTTCTGCTTCTGCCGCCTTGAGCCTTTTCTGTGAAGGAATGCCATACACATTGGAGTTGATGGGTTAGCGTTTATTGAATTGAAGGGGTGTGTGGGTGGGGTCAGGAATCTGTTCAACAGAAATTATTATGTTTGTCATTTCTTTTTTTTTTAAGTTATTTTTTCCGGCGTCAGCGCCGTTTTTCCATCTTTATTGGATAGGATTAGTCGGAAACTGGGTTGTAGAGATCGGGGGTAGACAGTGCGGACAAGTCGACGAGAGGAGTCGAACTCGCGACACTGGACGCTGCAGTAGACACAGCGCCACTAACATGAATGGGGTCACGTTAGGTGCGGTGTCCATAACCACTTGGCCAATGCGGACCCCATGTTTGTCACTTCTTGGTCTAGAATGCATCAGCTTAACTTTACATTTCGACTAATCGACTCCTGATTTACTACTTGCGCACTAAGAGCATCAAAGTCTTACAAAAATATTGCCAACGGCATCAACCACATTTAAAGAATGGAAAAACATCTAAACCAAATGTGTCATACATGTCTCATAGAAAGTGGAAAGTCATCTCTTATCTATTACTAATATGTGCTGATTAGAGCTGCAACTAACGATTATTTTGATAATCGATTAATCGGCCATCTTTACTGACGATTAATCTGTTAATTTTTTTTAAATCGGAACATTTGTATTTCGGGGAAATTTCTTTTTGCGCCGCATTCAGTGCTTTATTCAGGATTGGCTGGAAAAAGGGTGAAGAAGGGGTAGGAGACATGCGGCAAAGATTTGGGGGAGGGGAAGCCACAATTCTGCGTGCCACACATGTTTGATTTGTGTACTTTGCAGTGTACTCACACTTAACAGACTGAGCTACTCCGGCGCACAAAATTTTAGTGATTATTAACCTGAAACATTGTTGATATTCCAAACGTTGAACAACATATTCAACACATTCACACAGGAGTGACCAAACAAGGAAACGATTAATCGCTGTCGATTAATCGATTAATTCAATAATCGTTTATCATTGATTAAACGATTAATCAGTTGCAGCTCTAGTGCTGATTATTTTGTAGGACATTCAAACCCCAGTGTAAATGTCTTTCTCAGCATCTCTGCGACCTTTGATGTTTAATATTACTGTTCAGCAGTCGACTCGCTCACGGAGTCTGAGTGATGACACTGTCAGTGTGCTGCAACGGTTTGATGCTTCACCACAAACTGCCGCAGGAGAACGCTCCGAAAGAAGCGGACCAGGTCAGGCCTATTCTATTTGCTGTCTGGGTCGCACATCCATCCCAAAAACAACCCTTGTGTTGTTGTGTATGTTTTTAAGAAGAAGTTCAAGACACATCTCTTTGATCTAGCTTATAAGGATGTTACTGTCATCGTTACATCAGCCAACTATTCTTGATTGCGTGTGTGTCTATGGTTGAGTGTGTGCCAGTTTGTTTGGGTTGGGAGGCTGTGGGTAACGTTGTTCTGTTTGATGTTCTGTTTCTGTAAAGCACTTTGTGTTGCTCTGCATGAAAAGTGCTAAACAAATAAATCAAGTTTGAGTTTGAGTCTTTCTATTCTTTATAGGTTAAATCTTTTTTTTCTTATTTTAGTGACAGCGTTAGTGTGAAGGGGGAGGATGACAGAGCGGAGACGTGCAGGCTTGCAGTATACGGTCGTGAGGGAAAGAAATCTCACAGCGTTGCGTGTGCTGTGATCTAAGCCACAGCAACAAGACTATGTATGAGGATGGCTTATAGCAGTGGTCTAACCCGCTAACTAACTAACTAACTAACTAGCTAACTAACTAATTAGCTAACCTGGGTTTGTGCCTCACATTGATACATTTTTAAAAAGTACAATTACCATGCCTTTCCTACATGGGGCATAGTTTTAGGATTTAATTATATAATGTATTTGCCCCTGAGAAGTATGAAATAATCCAAGGATTAGAGGTGACTGGGATACTATGTTTAAGACAGCTTGATCCATTGCTGAGGCTTTTATGGTACAGGTGGAAAGCAACTGTACGCAGTATTGCTGTATTCCAGTTGTTGCCCAACTTGTAAAAAGTCCATTCCTGCACTCAAAGGTTATAAGCAGTTACCGACACAGATGCTACAACCCAGATCTTTCTGCAACCCCAGTTCTGCCGTCCGGGTATTAAGACTTGACTTAGGGTGCAGGCGTTGGCGTGTGCATGAAGGGAGATTGGGAATGTTTTCATCTAGAGCTGCAACTAATGATTATTTTGATAATTGATTAAACGGCCATCTTTTTTTTCTTTGAAATTGGAGCATTTACATTTTCAGAACAATTTTTTTGGCGCCCCATTCTGAGCTTTATTCAGGATTGGCTGGAAGAAGGGGGAGGAGACATGCGGCAAGGATGTTGGGGAGGGGGAGCGAACCCACGATTCAAATTTGTAGTTATTACTAACCTGAAACATTGTTGATATTGCAAACATTAAACAACATATTCAACACATTTAAGCAGAGGAGTAACCAAACAAGGGAGCGATTCATCGCTTTAATCGATTAATCGACTATCAAATTAGTTGCAGATTAATTCAATAAGCGATTATCATCGATTAATCAGTTGCAACTCCAAAACCATTTCCCAGGATATCAAGTACATTCACACCTTGGTAATTAAGGAGAAGTAGATCTGTGATGAATCTAATGGGGAAGTCTGGTGTAAAATGTTCATATAATGACACACATGCTTACCTGTTGCACATATCTGTCTGTGGTCTTCCACATATAGTAGTATTCAATAATGCTGGTCAGCGACTTCCAGGGCAGCTGCAGAGAAAATGAAAGTGAAACCATGACAAAAAGAAAGTCCAACAGTTGTAATTACAAACAACTCAATGGGATGCGTGGCATGTGGCCGCTGTGGGGTCCATCCAATGATATTGTAATCTGAAATGGCAGCCATTAAATAAACGAGGTGGCGTCATTGTGACCCAAGAATCAAGTGATTGCTACCTTGAATAGGTGCTAACGCCATGCGAAGGGATTAGGATCAGCCCGCATAACAAACTAGAAGCACTGAGATTTGCAATTCGAAGAAGAGCTCGCAACGAGATTCGAACTCGGAACGTTGTCAAGTCGAGTATGTTACCGCTGAACTATACAAGCTGATGCAGAGAAGGAGAAAGAGCAAGTTAAGGACAACCTTAACTTGCTGTCAGCGTCCGCCATGTTTTAATTCTGAAACTTCCCGAACGCGATCGGAAATGTTCGGAAAAGGCACCGCCGGTCAAAAATGGGATCGGCCGTTTGGGAGACTAAATGCGGCTCAGACACAGCTGCGGGAGACACGTGTGACATCACTACGGAGAACCACGCGAGCCGGGAGACGGTTCACCAGTTAATATCAAATCAAACTTTATTTATATAGCACTTTATAGGCTACAGAAATGCACCAAAAAGTAATCACTTCTTTCTTTCGGCATTTCCAACAACTCTGGAAAATTTCATCCAGATCCGCGCTCAACGTTTTCCGTTATCGAGGGGACAAACCAACGCGGGTGAAAAAAAATACAGAGATCGTATTTCATGGCTGCGGCACCATGCCCCATATCCCTCAATGTGTTTGACCAGTTAACGCGCTTAACAAAAACGCCAATTCAGTCAACTGGTTGCAGCTCACACACTAATGGCTCTGTGAGAGCTATTTGGGGTTGAGTGCCTTACCCAAGAACACCGACATGGAAACGATTACAGTCGGGATTCGAACATCCAACCTTTTGGTCTTCGACTCATCGGAACACCCGTTCTTCCGTCAGTGAGCACCTAAAATGATCCAGTCTTAGCTGGAGGTGTGTGGCGTTGTGCATGATCAGTTGTGTGTGTCTGTTTTTAAGGTTTGGCTTTGTAACGACAACTTCTAAAGTAGTGAAGGCATATGGAATGAATAGCCATTCTTGTTGTTTTTAGGATGTGCCGTTGTTCGGTTTTTCTTTTTTTTTCTTCTATTCGTCCTTTCTATTTGCATTTCTCATTGTCCTTTTGTTGTGCAACGAGCACATGAATTTCAATGATAATAAAGTTGAACTTGAACTTTAACATTCACTCTCGCACACAAAGCTGAGACGAAGGTCACGTACAAAGTCTTGTCTAATGTCGTTGAAGTCTTTGCCGTATTTCTCGAGAGCCTCCTCAAACATGCTGGCCTCCGAGGCGCTCCACTCTTCCATCTCGTCCCGGCAGAGCACAGGCCCGCCGGCCGGAACCAACACACTCAGAGCATTGGACAGGTCGTAGCCGTGGCGGTGCAGCGTGTCCATAGCGTGGAACTGCACGGTCCGAACAAACAGGGAATCAGGATGTGTTTGCAACAAAAATGTAAATACATGCCACGACAGAAGAATAGATTTAATTCTCTTTTTTCCCTTTAAGCCTTATTTCTTGGATGCAGGGCTCCGAACCGGTTCAAGGAACGAAAACCGGAAACGAACAGAATTTAGCAGAATTCTATGAGGAGCGGAAACGGAAACGAAAAAAGATTTCTGCAACTGTTCCGGAACAGAAGCGGAACATTATCAAATCGCAACGAGATTCGAACTCGGAACGTTGTCAAGTCGAGTATGTTACCTCTGAACTATACAAGCTGATGCAGAGAAGGGGAGCGGACAACCTTAACTTGCTGTCAGCGTCCGCCATGTTTTAATTCTGAAACTTCCCGAAGGCGATCGGAAATGTTCGGAAATGGCACCGCCGGTCAAAAATGGCATTGGCCGTTTGGGAGACTAAATGCGGCTTGGGCACAATTCTCTTTTTTCCCTTTAAGCCTTATTTCTTGGATGCAGGGCTCCGAACCGGTTCAAGGAACGAAAACCGGAAACGAACAGAATTTTGCAGAATTTTATGAGGAGCGGAAACGGAAACGAAAAAAGTTTTCTGCAACTGTTCCGGAACAGAAACGGAACATTATCAAATCCACCGAACCGGTTAAACACGTTTTTTTCCTGTTCTCTATATATTTTAACATATCTCTGTCTGGGCGAGCATTTCCGTCCACTTTCACTGTCAGTCATCAAGCCCCATGCATCTGGGGCTTCATCTTGTGGACAGACGAGGAAGCGATTTAAACCCGGTTTTCACGTTAATAGTTACACTGAAGTTTGAAAGTCCACCTCTATATTTTAGGGCTGTAACACTTCAGCGACATTGTTCATAAAACAAAAAACAAAACAAAAACATTGACATAAAAGTTAATCACTTCCAATGTCTATAGACAGTACATTCATTCACAATCCAAATCTAAAATTAAGATCGAGACAAAATAAAAATCTGGTTTCATTTTTAGGCAAAAATTGTACAGCCCTGGTATAAATGTAGAGAATGTAGTGAATATGGTTCCATACCGGACCACCGTGCTTCGGTACGTATGCACATCCATTTAAACCGTTTAACAGCCAGGCATGGTAAATGAGCTGTCAGGCTGGGTGTCTGCCTTGTTATTCTGTGTGTGACACTGACCAGTGTGATGTCCCTGGAGGCAGCCGCAGCGCTCATGTGTAAACTGGGTTGTCTGACAGAACTGCTGCAGTCCAGAGCTCTGGCAAACGTCCCTACCGCCCTAGGAGAGAGAGAGAGAGACATACGTATGTTATCAAGGGCTGCTCCTGATTACTTGTACAGCCCGGCGATAGCGGTCACTCAATAACGTGTGTGTTCGCGCACACACACACACACACACACACACACACACACACAACAGGCTGAAGGATAAACATCAAAAGTAGGTTAACCGCGGTGCGCCCCCTTGCTGTTATTAGACCGCGACAGGTGCGGTTTTAATCGCAATTTCTTGTCTCCGGTCTTTATAAAAAACTCCCCATGCACACTGCTGCCTGTAAGTGCATCGCCGCACTTACCGTATTTCTGTGTGTGTGTGTGTGATAGCTGTCTTGCTTGTGCGTTCGTTCGTTTTGTAAAACATAGGTTGACGCTCGTGTCGGGCACGGCAGTGGTTTCTCCCCCCCACACACTCCCTCTCTAGCAGTCTCTCTCTCTCTCTCCGTGTCTCTGTCTTGCTATCTCACCCAGTCTTCACATGGTTCTATCCGCCTTTCTCTCTCTGTCTCACTCCGTCTCTTTACTTGCTTCTCTCGCTCTCTGTCCAGCATTGTGTACGGCTTCGTAAACATTTAATAACAATTCACATTTAAAAAGGGTGACAAATTGTGAGAGTTGCCCACGCATTGAGAGTTTAACGTCGCATTGAGGGAGCGATCTTGTTCACGGATACGCTGGGAGATCGCTGCCGTTTCAAATGTAATGCGGCCACCCTGTCACTTACTGCGCTCCCAGCCGCATTTGATGCCATATGCATTTAGGCCGAATTCAATTTCGGTCTCGTTTGACCACATAAGCCTCTCCCAATGACTTTGTGCATCTGATCATTGGCAGTTTAGGCGGGCCTCCACATGTGTCTTCTTAAGCAGAGGTAGCTCTTGTCCACTATAGGATTTTAATCCATTGCAGCGCCACATGTTACCAATTGTTTACCTGGTAACTGTGGTCCCAGCTACCTTGAGGTCATTCACCAACTTCCACTGGGTGGTTGCAGGACAATTGCTCACAGTTCTCTTGATCATTGCCACCCCACGAGGTGAAATCCTCCATGGAGCACCAGGCTGAGGTCTTTTTATGGTCATGTTATCATTTTTACATTTTCTCAAAATTGCAACAATGGTTGATACTTTAATACCGAACATCTTGCGTATGTTTTTATAGCCCATTCCAGATTTGTGCAGGCTAACAATCCTGTCTCTGAGGTCCTGAGAGAGCTCTTTAGTCTTACTCATGTTGGCAATTGTGGAATCTGATTGTCTTGATTCAGTGTGCAGGTGTTTGTTATAGTCGTGATTAGTGAGAACAGGTGTCTTCAATGCGAGACTGCAATATACCTCGACACACCATAACGAACTTTAAGAACGAAAATAATTTTTGCGTTCCAAACAGGTTCAGGACCGATATTTTGGTGGCGGAACGGTTCCGAGAACAAAAACATAGGCCTGTCTGAACCGTTCGGAATGGAACGTTTCAAGAATAATTTCGAATTTCAAGCCCTGCTTTCCACAATATCGCACAAAGAGAAACAAAAATAAAATGCAGCAGTTTTGTCATCCAATATAAATGTTTGAATTAAAATGATGGTTTGTGTTCTATGAATCGATCTGAAATACAGCAATGATTATTGCTCTGAATATTAGTGCTTCAAGACACTCTGCACAGAGAATGCACACCACAACTTGCCAGTTGGCCAGCACAGTGGGCTCCAACCCACCCTTAATTTAAGCCTCAACTATCGCTTCAACTATTTCATGATTTTACCTCAGCTCAGGCTTGTATGCGTGTATGCTTGAGTGTTTGCATAATCCTTACCGGGCGACCACAAGGAACTGGTCTATCTGCTTGCTGGTCAGGGGACACTCTGGATCCCACAGCTTCTCTTCCAACTTGCACGGTTCCCTCTCGTCCTCCAGACCTGGGCCACACACAAACAGTGAATACAACAACCAGATCACCTAGACCAAGTCCCTCAAAAACGGGATAACATTAATATGAATGCATTCCAAGTTCATGTGTGCAAATCAATCGCAAAACCACTGCTAACATGGTGTTTTCCATCTACCAGGCACAATTTGTTTATTGGGCCTAGCTGTTAGTAGAAAGCGTTCATTTTGCATTCCCATTATGTAAATCAATCTTTTTGCTGCATTAAACGTTGTGAAAAGTTGTCTCGCCTTAATCATAAAAGATAGTGTGAGCATGGTTTATTTACCTGAATCTTGTATTTGGTAGTGAAAGAGTTTAAAGTTTTGGGGAGAAATAGTAGTCTCTGTAACTAGACACCATCAAAAAGCAGCTTCAAGCGTAATAAGAATAGCAGCAGGTTGTAGTCATGTGTGCTTCGCTTACCTTCTTGCAACATGTCTGGAACGTCCGCCTGGAATCTTGGGCCGACTCTGATCTCTCCCTTGTCAGCAAGGAGAGTTTTCTGTGTGGGGTCGTACACCAACGAGTAGAAAAATGTGTCCTGGATAATAAACAGTGAAAACATGCATTACTTCAAAAAGACAAAGCAATTCAAAGACAATCAAGTTTCAGCCTAATGAAAAACTGCATAGCTACCAAGTACGTACCATTCCTTCAAAAACCTTATCCAGAACTTAATTTTGTTTGATTAATACCAATTTGCTACTACCCGAGTTTCTCCTACAGTAGTAAACACAAAGGTTTGGCTAAGGACCAAACTATGTGTAAATGGTTACTTAACCAGGAAAAAGCTGGAAATTGCAGCACACATTCTAGTCAGTCTCAGCATTGCCACAGCATGGTCGCCAGCCCCAACTCCATAGCGCCACCAGTGCCAGCCAATCAAATGCGTCAGAAAAGTCGCAGAGCGGATATTGGCTCATATCTCGACAAAGGATCTGAGCGAAACTTTGCACATCTTCCGCATCCCAACTGTTTGGCCCCGATATTGCTGCAGCATGCATCTATATTTACTTATACATTTTTTTGTAAAAGTAATTCTTATTCTCATAACCGTTTTGGCCAAAGTCGAGTTAAGATTGTATCAATTGTGCAGCTTTAATTGAAATCTAGGTTCAAAACATTTGCAACGTTTTGTGCGGGTGAGGCACAGAGAGATTGAGGGAGACAGAGACACAGAGTGAGAAAAAGAACAAGAAGGGCACTGGGTGGAGGCAGGGGCACACAGTGTAGAGGTGAAAATATATGGCTGGCGTAGATTCATTTTTAAACGTGAAAGATGAAAGTGACACCTTGGAGCGCTTCAAGTACGAAAATAATATCCGGAACTAATGAAAAGTGCCTAAGTCTACCATTGAGAATTGTCATTTCATGAATAATAGCACAGAGTCATGGCAGATTTAGCAGGACTATTTTCCATCTGTAGTCCAATGCAAATTGTGGAAATAGTAGTCATTTCTCAGGGGAAAAAAACATCGCTCGGGCGCCAATAGCCGAAAGTCATCTTGGCCAGATGATGATCTGGATCATTTAGCAGCAATTGGCTGGAGGGGCTCCATTTGAGACATGTCCCGTAGCAGTCCTCTAATAATTTAGTTCACAGACAGACAACACTCAGAACAAAGCTATGTCTGTCAAAGGACCCCAACTACCTTTAAGACATCTTGAATTGAAAATAGTGACACAGAGCACATTGCTATTGTTCACTCCGCCAAGAACAGAACATGTTGATTCCATGATTCCACATTTTTGTATCCATTAGTGTTGCATGGACACCATATTTTGGTGCCGATACCCGATACCTGGCTATGCAGTATCGGCCGATACCGATACCAACAGATACCGATACCACTGTTTGAAAAAAAGTGCTTTTGGTTGTAACTTCTTCTCACGGGTTGGGAAGAAGTTACTAGTGTTATCGCGGTAATCTTTACATGCAGTCTATGATTAATAGTAGTGGAGGAAAAGTATAAAAAGCAATAACAAATTAAGAATTATTTCATTATTTTAATATTTTATTGTTTGGGTGATATTGGGGTAGTAACTGAAGAGTTCAGATGCAAAAACCCCTTACTCCACTTCACCACAGAAAAAGGCCTTTTTTTTTATCAGACCATTTTATTTAAGCACATGAGAAAAGATGGGAAGAGATATTTTAGACACTGCAGGGAGCGGGTTTTACTTACTTTACTTTCATTTTTCACAAAAATTTACACATTTAGAATGTGTACATTTACACATTCTAGATTTAGACAAGATTCCGGCAGTTTCCGCCGTACGGCGTCGGAGAAAATGGTATCGGTCCGATACCGGGCATAGTTACTCGCCGATACCACAAAAAAGGTGCCGATACAGAGTACGTCAGATACCGATACAACACTAGTATCCATGTACTGCTGAATGGCACATTACTGCAGCTGAGGTTTCATTGCATTTTATATGGTCACCTAGAATATCTAAAAATATATCAGCATATATCTGAGATACAAATCTCTTTAACCCGTGCAGCTACTTTTGTGGTCTTGGCAAAAAAGGAATGTATAATATTTCCGCTTGTAACAGCATGGGTCTCCTTCAGAAAGGGGCACTGATCCAGGGTTCTTCTGATCAGGGTCGGTAGATCGACTTCTGATCATTCATAGATATTGTTTTGCCATTGTTTGGGTTGTCTGCGCCTGCTTCTTTCAATTTCATCTAGTCCTTCGAGGCAGAGTCGTGTTACGTCGATTTGGGAGTGCTTTATCTGGCCATAGAGTTTTGCTTTTGACGATTGCCAATAATCATTAGAGTGATGTCAGTCTTCATTTTTTATTTCCATGTGACCTTTGAGATAAAACGTGTCTTCAAGATAAGAGGCGTTATCTTCCTACAAAATATATGATGTACCTTTAAACATTAGTGCAAATTCAAGTCTGAAAATGGGTGGCAGTCAAACAAAAACTGAATTCATAGCATGTACCATTCTGAAGTTACTAACGTCTTTTCTAGTATAGCAATGTTCCAAAGTCCAAACATGTCAGGACAGCATGAGTTAAGGGGATGACCCTAGCCGGAGCTACCCACAAGACCGTTTAATTACACAAAGAGAACACGCCGTGCGGCATGTATGCATATATTCAGAATGGAGCGAGAGGGCAGACAAACCTGACTCGCCTTAATGGGTGTACATGGGCAAAGGAATCAATGAATGAAATCCCAGTGACTCACCTCTTTGTCTAAGTAAGAGAGAACAGCTTCTGTCTCGTTCAATAGTGCAACGCTGCATTTCCCCCTGCAGACAATACAGAACACACACACACACACACAGGGTCACGGCCCAGACAACCAATCCACGCTACCTGACAGCTCACAATCAGCACGGTCATCTGGAGCAACGGACAATATTAAAGCCATCAATAGTGATAATTATTGATAATACAGATACATTGAAAAACTGGTCCCCTCGGATTTTATGGTGGCCGGTGTGTTGTGTTTAAGATTTCCCCCAGGGCATCCAGCAAATGCGACAAGCATCTCAACTAGAGCCAGAGAGGGATTGAGAGACCAGCGTCGCTGAATGCAGAGGCCCAGTGTCTCTCAAGAGACCCGCCTCGCTGAACGCAAAGGCACCCTTGTCTCAATCCCCGCGTCCGCTGAGACTGTTGATACCGCGGGGTGTTTGCAACGGGCCAACGACTGTCTAAACCAATACCTCTGAGCTTTGGAGGGGGGCCGAGACTCTTCGTTCGACCACAGCCTGGGGACCCCAGACAACCACATCAACACCTTAACACCCACCATGAGACAAGATGACAAACTTTTGGCGAATGGCCAGGTTTTGTGATTACTAAACCTGGGATGATTTATGATATGATCGTCGATCATGAGCCCCCATGATTTGGTAATTGTCGTTATTTTTAAAATAGTCGAGGTCAGGGCGCGCGGTGGCAGAGTCGTAAGATACCCCATGCCACAGGCAGAGCAGCACCATGGGTTCGCATACCTTCTCAGGCTTTTCTGCAATACTCCCCCACCCCCCTGACTCTTCATCTCCATTTCCGATTTAATCACTATCTCAAATAAAAATAGCGAGAGCACAAAAGTAGCCAGTCTGGTTATGGGGCTTTCCAAAGGGGCGCCCAAAAGCACCATGCAAAGCACTTCATAGACAATAAAGATATCCAGTAGTTGTTCCTGTCATCCATGTGTAAAAAACGTATGAACAAAGCTACTTCTTAGCAAACAACTCCTTTAAGTTAATGAGCTGATTAAAGAGGAAACATGTGTAATTGTGTCAATATCGTGGCAATGTGCAGGCGACCTCATCATTCACGGCGCATGAAAAGGCCACTTAAATTATCCACTTGCAAAGTTGCATGATATTCAATATATGCCCTTTAGCATCAACAGCCTTTAGTATCCATGGGAGATAGAGGTGGTGCAATTGTTTCACACAATTATTGCGCACATCGTTTTCGTGTAATAGATGCTGTACTTCAGAATGCAATCATGTGCTGGTATGTGCTTGTATCTGAATCATAGACTGTATATAAAAATGGACACCGCGTTCGTTTTGATGTCCGTGCCTACTTCTGGGTTGGTATGGGGGGAGCCTTGTCTCCGGAAATCGCGCCCTATGGTAGTTTCCAATACAAATATTCCAATCTTAGCAGCCTGTTTTAACCTATTTAAAGATTGTTTCTAATTGATGTTTTAATGTATATTGTCGGGATAATTAATGGTTTATTGTGTGAGGTGGGTTGAAATTTCACAAACGCGTCAGATTTGGTGTTAATATTTTTTATTTCAGCTCCCATTCATTGTGACCCTAGCGGACAATACTATTATCAAAATAATCGTTAGCTGCCGCTCTAGTTTAGTGTACCTGATGTGTGTGGCTGGTAGGCTCTCGTACTGTCGTGACAGGAAGAGTTCTCTGTGTCTGAGCTGGTGCTTCTGCTTGTCGGACAGGTCCGTCTCTACGGGGATCTCCTTCTCCTCCTCCAGGTCCTCTGTGCAGAGAGGGACACACTTTCATTAGTGTGCAAGGCCCATAGGATATAAACCTCATCCAGTGGCATTGTGGTACTAGGGTTATCTTCGGACTCTCCTTGGAAGCAGACCAGTCAAACAGACTGAAGATCACAAGGGGATAGAAGTTACCTCCAACATCACATGACCACAGTCGCGGTTGGGTCTCTGGGGAGATTGCAGAGCAAGTAATTAAAATTCCAACCTAAAACTACATTTTATAATATGTACTTATTTTAATACTTTAGTATTAAATATTGGAACTCAATTTGTTTGATAAGCACAGTGAATCTTGACCTACACACAAAGGTGAAGTCATTCATGAGAAAGGGTATTTCGGGTGTCCAGTTGGAGAGGAGATGCTGCATGAGAGAGTAATGTGGAGGAAGCTTTGTCTGCACAAACACCATGTGGCTTGAGATATGCAAGCAAATGTAGACAATCCAGCATGATTGTGGAATGAGATGCTGTGCACTTATGAAACTGAGATGTAATTATTTGAACATAAGGGGTTGGTATGCAGTGGTGGAAAGTAATGAGCGAGCCAGAACCAACGCATCGTCCACGCATCGCACATGAAAATGATTTAAAAATGAAAGAAAAAAAATAACGTATGCTGATTTGATTTATGACTCATGCCTTTTTTTGCATTAAATAATTGAAGGTAACTTTTACTCATTTACTCATTACATTTTAAATGAAGTAATATTGTACTTTTAATCAAGTACATTTTGAGATGGGTAATTTTACTCCGAGTACAATTTAAGCAAAGTAAAGATACTTTTACACAATTGAAAATGTTCAGTACTCTTTCCACCTCTGTTTGTATGCATGGTAGAATAACACAGCATTCTAGGGGAAACCATGGGACTGAAGGGCCGTGTGGCAGGTAATGGCAATGTGGTTGAAAGTTGCATGGATTGCAGTCAGTGTCAGCAGATGCTTGCCAACAATATCAGTGACAATGTTGAGGTTGTGTCCGGTCTGGACACTAACTAGACAACAACGCTAAAGCCGGTCATAATCCTGTGTATAATGATATATATAATAATGATATGTTTTGTTAAGAGAAATGGTCATAAAATACCTTCAAGCAAAGAGTTATTTCTGCAAAAAGAGGGTCTACTAAATTTTGATGTCATTTTTATTTTGGAGTGCCCAAATGTATGCAACAGCCTACTTTTGTTTAATTCATTATTGTAGAACTTCTGCGAATCCTATAAAATTGGTTTCACTTTTCTAATATCCTGCGTTTGTCTGCTTATAATATATTTAACTAATTGCTGATGTGAACAACTAATAATTTATAAGAAAATCTTGAAAATTATCAGCGTTGTCGTCCAAACTTTCACATATAACTGCCATGTACAGTTACTGTGAAGAGAGGGAGATTTTTTGATAATGTATATGCCAATTTTGGGATGACTACAACCATCGGAGCAAAAAGAACATTGTTCACAAAGAACACCCCGCTTCAGCCCAGGGCCAAAAAGAAGGCGAAAAAGCATTTTCAAGGTTGGCACGTTTTATAATTTAATACAACACTGAGTCCAAGTCTGTGCATACACATACATACACACACACATACACACACACACAAAGAGGATTATGACTTGTTCAAGTATTCTATAGAATCAGAAGAACAATTTTTAGGGAGAGCACAGTTACAGTGCCTCGTAAATATCACTCAATACAGAGTGTTTGCGATTGTCAAAAATATATTTGCATTAGGGCCCGACCGAATTTTGGGGGCAAAAACAATACAGATTATTGAGAAATAAGCACGGCCGAAGACCGGTATACCGGCTAGTTATTGAAAAAAAAAAAAAAAGGATTCATTTATTAATTTTTATAAATTGTGGTGGGCTAGCTCTCGGCTATTGGGAGCCACGCCACCGCAGACCCACACTGCTGCTGAATAACCTGATATACTCATAGTGTGTATGGAACTATAACGTTCTGCTCAATAATAATAATAGTGATAATAAAAAAAACAACAACAATCATAATCATAATAATTGTTATTAACTTAGTTATTATTATCGTCATAAGTAATGATTGCTCAGTAATACCCCACACACACGTTCAGTCTCATAACGCCGTGTTCACTAGCCACCAGGGGGAGCATTACTGGGGTGAATTGTCGACTGTACACACATCTATACTCTTCATTTGGCTGGCGGGGGACGGGACTCTGCATCGTTCTCGGCAAAATAAACAAAAAACATTTTGATCACAAACAGGTCTGACAAATACATAAGATATGACAGTGAAATCAAAACCGCCCCACAGGCACCTGGTGATCGGTCGGCTCACGCGAGAATAAAGCTCACTTGTAAATCAAGTTTCAAAGGCAAGGGCTGCACCTGTGTGCAGCCCTTGCTGCAGCCCTGTGTACTAGATATCGAGTTGGCGAGCAGGGAGGCACACTCCCGCAAAGTGGGGATAGATTTACTGGGGCGGATACCGAACACCGGTTACTAGCGATGTCCCGATCCGACCAGCTGATCAGTCACCCATCTGGCTTATCTAGATCACCTATTCCCAACCAGGGGTTTGCGAGCCCCGGTTCCGCGGGTGCTCACGGACCTCCAAACGTCCGATAGGACTTTCCCGTATCCGATAAATGTTAAAGCATTCGATAGATAAAGCATCACACGTCCGAAAAAAAACGTTCCCGTGTCCGACCGAGACGTCTTTGAACCAAGGCCTGTGCTTGGTTCAAAGATGGGCTGGAGGAAGGAGTGTGCATCGTAAAATACGCAAAACAAAACACAGCAAAGAAAAGCTTGTTACATGTCAAGAACAAAAAGTTGCTAAATAAAAAGGTATATGACATTATAAACAAATATTTTGCAACACCAAACAAAAGCGCATCACATGTCAAGAATGAAAAGCAGCAAATTATGAGATTCAAAATATATAACACAAAGATTCATGTCACTGTTGGCACTGATTTGGTAGATGGCGGAAAAATATCCAACCTGTAATACGCACAAAGCGCATGTCCACCCACACTTTTTCCAGGTAGGCTGGTCGACATCCCAAATGCATGATCATGCATCGTAATGTAATT
>OMKY01231560.1:0-12259 GCA_900302395.1 Bregmaceros cantori | reverse complement strand
TGAATGAACATTAAGTGAAGTAGTTAAAGCTAGGTTTTTTTGGTAATTTATTCAAGCTGAAATTTAAAATTCACTTTATTCATTTTTATTTTTTTTACTTTTTACTTTGAAAAATACTTTTGAGTAAATTTTGCAGCATGTACATTTTACTTTCTAAAGTACTTTTTGAGTTTCTGAGCCTTACTTTTTACTCTACTCGAGTAGACATTTGGATCAGTACTTAGTACTCAAGTGATTTTTTTTTAACAAATGTATTTTACTGACTAAAGTAAGAAATCAGGGTACTTTTGCCATCTCTGGTAACTGCCACAATGCCTACCACTTACAAAACAAAGCAGGAATCAGTCAGCTGGCAAGGATGTTTCTAGACTGATGCCAAGCTTGTGTATTGAGAAACGGCCAAGCCTTGCCACCAGATGTCCCAAACACACAATCATTTTACTTCCGGGCAGGGTTGCGTAGTACCACAGATGGGCAGTAATGCATTACATTTACTCTGTTACAATTCTTTGTGTGTACTTTTTTTTTACTTTTGGAGTACATTTTTCACAAGTTACTTTCTACTTTTACTTGAGTTAATTTGAGGTGAAAAAAAAACGTTTTACTGAGATGTCAGTAACTTTAGTGACACCCATTGGGAACTGTTGGCACATACGTCATTTCTCTCTCGGCTGCTCTCTCTACCCCTCAGGCGCTCTCGCTCTCTCTTTCTCGCTCTGTCGGGCGTCCTCTCCCTCTCTCGGTTTCTCTCTCAGGCGCTCTCTCCCTCGCTCTCTCTTTCTCCCTCTCGTTCTCTCTCTATCTCCATTTTGAAAAGAGAATTAGTCATTTTTTTTACTGAAAGTTACTCAGTACTTTCGCTACTTAAGTAACTTTTTGGTGGAGTACTTTACTTTTATTTGAGTAACTATTTGGATGACTACTTTTTACTTTTACTTGAGTAAGATTTTGCTGAGGTAACAATACATTTACTTAAGTAATTTTTATGGCTACTCTGCCCATATCTGCGTAGTACAAGGAGCCTGTGATCCCTTATGAATCCTTTGTATGAAAAAAGCATAGCACCAAAACACTACATTCAAGACATTAAATTATTGGAATGTATTGGTGACTTGATTGTATTAGTTTTCTAAAAGTAATGGAATGTCAACTTTGAGTTTTTACCACCACCCGATCGATTAATCCGGTCAATAAAAATAGTGCTCACGCTGGAAAAATAACTTCTGACGGACGCCATATGCTTGTCGGGTACTTTACTCATAAAATGTGATTTGGATTATGTAAGAAATGCGTTTGAGAAACTGTACAATATTCAGATATGGGCAGAGTAGCCATAAAAATTACTCAAATAAAAGTATCGATACCTCAGCAAAATATTACTCAAGTAAAAGTAAAAAGTAGTCATCCAAATAGTTACTCAAGTAAAAGTAAAAAAAGTATTCCACAAAAAAGTTACTTAAGTGGCGAAAGTACTGAGTAACTTTCAGTTTAAAAAATGAACGAAAAAAAAAAAATGATCGCCCGAGAGAGCCTGGAGAGAGACAGAGATCGAGTGGGAGAGCGAGTGAGAGACACCAAAAGAGAGCGAGTGAGAAAGCGCCCGAGAGAGAGATGACATCAACGTGCCAACAGTTCCCAACGGGTGTCGCTAAAGGCAGTTAATGTACAGAGTACTTTTTACTGACATCTCAGTAAAAAGTACTTTTTTTCCACCTCAAATTTACTTGAGTAAAAGTAGAAACTTGTGAAAAATGTACTCCAAAAGTAAGAGTACTCAAAAAAATTGTAACTGAGTAAATGTAATGCGTTACTGCCCATCTCTGACAATATTCATTTTAAAGTGACCTTCCCCTTCCTCCTAACAGATTACTTTATATCAATCAGCCTTTGTGTGGCCCCATCCCATGCTCACGACAATGCAGAAGAATGGAATAGGTATTCAACTACGAGCCAAGCAGACGTGTTATCTAGTATTCCATCCATGTGCAGTATGTTGTCCTTCGTGCCGTGCGTCCGGCCTCCATTCACCTTTATCTCAGTAGCACGATAAACCAGTTCCAATAACGACTTGTAGCGCACCCGCTGAATTCTTCTGGTTATCAGTATAGCACTAGAAAAAGTGAGTGTGGGCGCTACCTTAATTACTACAATTCACGGGGAACTGGTTGGTAATTACTAATTGAAAACTGGTTGAAAGTGAAGATCTCAACCTGCAAATAATTACCTGCGTCGGGGCAAAGCAGGTTGTTTTTTGGTTTGTCCCTGGATAACTGAAAAAGTTGAGCACAGATCTGGATAAAATTTTGCAGAGTTGTTGGAAATGACAAAAGAAAGAAGTGATTACATTTTGGTGCATTTCTGTAGCCTATAAGTAACATAACAGTCATACTTTATTATTAACGGGTGAACAATCCCCGTTCTCCGTAGTGACCTCACACGATGACGATGATGCGTGGACGGCGCGTAGTACTACTCTACGAGCACTTGCATTGATAATGGGTTGCCACACACTGCTAGCACTAAAAGCACTATTTTTTTTCTACCACTATGGCACAGGTGTGCAATCTCCGAGCGCTTCTAGTTAAATACATGGTGAGACTCGCTTAAGTCCCATAATCACTTGTTAGAAGCGCTATGCAAAACATCTCTGAGCGCAAAACATGTTGAACCGGTTTAACCCCTATGTTCCGAAATCCCTACATTCCGAAATTCTGTTCCGAAAATGTATGGGGCAACCCCTAACACCTACCCTAAACCTAACCCCTTCCCTAACCACTACCCCAACCCTAACCCCTAAATGACCCATACATTTTCGGAACATAGGGATTTCGGAACATAGGTCTGACCCCGTTGAACCTCAAGTCTTCAAGTGCCAATCAGGTCAGCTATATTATTTACAGGTCATCTACTGTAATTGTATCTCTTGAATCCTTGCAGCACAAACATTTTTGCAGTACAAACAGCACAAATTATTACCATTCTCGATAATGCAGGGCTGCCTACCCCGTTGTTTAAAATATGGGGTCATCGTTTCCTCACAACTCATTCAATAATTGACCAATTGAATTAGCCTCAGGCTTTTTTTTCTCAGAAGCTTGTGATCAGCATTTGAATGAGGCAAAGGCACCTTACCAAGTGACGACACAGAGACAATGGGCTTTTTTTTGTAAACGTTGCACAAATTCTATTAGTCTTATACAAAAAGGACAAGCCAAGACAAAAATCCACATTACAAACAAGACACCTTGAGATGGGAGACATCCTTACAGTGCTTACAGACGTCAATTACAGTTAAAAAAAAAATTATCAGCTCAAACTGCAACCAACGCTAACGTTCATCACAGTTTAAAAAAAAAACAACTTAAATAACCCCAGGTGGGCCCGCGGAGAGACGCTGTCAGCAGGCCGCCTGAAGAGTCAGATGGAGAGAAATGGCCCAGGAGCCAGCTGCTTGATCTTCCCAAGCTTGAGTGAGAAGAACCAGGGTGACTTTTTTATGTGTAACTTTGTTCTAGTGAGTATCTACACTTGTCAGGATCAGTCTATGCATTCAGTCCAGAGTGCCACTTAGGCGACAGATTTGACCCTCTTGGAGGGCAATATACCACCGTCGCCCTTTAGGGGGGCTGCCCCTACCCGGCCCCCATAGATCACTTCTGCTGGCTGGTGCAGAATTCTCAATGTGTTGGGGCGAGGGCAAAGCCAGGACAACGTTTAAACTGGCAGCATCTCAAGACTTCTCGGACTGTCACAGATGTCATGAGGAGGAGTGAGGTTTTGAGTTGGGGGGGCATGGGGGAGTGATCTTGTGTGGGACGTACTACCGACCACGCCCCCCGCGTGGTCCTCCTCTCCCTCTTGGCCCCCAGCCCCCACCACGACCGCCACCGCGGCTTGGTCCGTAGCCGCCCTCGTCTCCTCTTGGTGGACCTGTGGAGACACAAACCACAATAACCTTCGGTTACTGAGGATCAACCAATCTCCAAAGTTGTTTTGCTTTCCTCAGCCATCTTTTCTATTGTTCTTGTGGAGCAATGCAGGAGTTTGTTTGAGATGCCTTGGGATTAGTCTCTAAAAAACCAAGTTCTGCCTGAAATGAATAGAATGTTCTAGACTTGGGTGGGTGCTCAGTTCTTGTTTATCATTGAGTACTTGAGTACTGCTTTTCAGGGAGTGTTATGGCAGGAGTTCAATACATGGCGCTACCAGAGTGAAAGCGGGTTGCGGGTGTGTATTATACATGAACACACATCCGTGCTCATCTCACAGAGGTCCAAGTAGAGATCAATGAGCGACAGAAGTTTGGTTTTTTTTTTAAACGTCCCACGCTTTGCCCTCCTCAGCCCCATTTCCGCTATCGCTTGGTCCATGATTCGCTCAGCCCACATGCCCTGGCGTGCACGATTGTGGCTCGTGAGGCGGCCCTCACCTCCGTCAAGCCCGCCTCCACCCTCGCGGGGGTCCCCCGGGCCGTCATGCCAAGGGCGCTTGCGTGGCGGCAGCGAAGCCATGTCCATGCCCTGCATGGAAGAGGGTGGCTGGGAGCGGTCACCCCGTCCACTGCCATCCATCATGGACATACCATCACCGCGGTAACCATCGTGGCCTGTATGACAACACACAACACACGGTGACTACACCGATCATTTTACTTGTGCAGCTCCGACCAATTGTGGTGGAACCGAGAGCCTTCAACTTTCTTGTTAAGGATGATGAAGACCCTTTCCAATGATGGAAAATTCAATTTCCATACTTCCATTTAAAAAGTTGTAATTAGTGGCCTGAAATGCTGGGAAACGTGCACTGCGTATCACCAGCAAGTGCAACAGTGTGGAGGGTACTGCTCAAACACACCACATAGGTGTGGCGAGGTGCACACAAAACAAAGAACCCAAAGGTAAAAAATGTGATTGTTACGACGCCACAGATCCTTTGCCTTCTCACCTACAAAGAACGGCAAGGTAAAAAAATAAGCTTTTTGAGAAACATAAGACTTGCTTTTCGGAGTGCTAGTGAAACTCTTCGCAGCGTATAACGAAAGCGAGACCAAGAGGACAAGTCTGTCGAGACAAAGCCAGTATAAATAGACAATATTAGAGTTGTCTACTCCAATGGCAGGTGACATGACACCCTTCAGCCAGGGGCACCCTCCAAGTCTCACCCACTTGTCTCTCCCCTCCTTCTTCATCTCTGCCTTTTTGTGAAGCACGACGAGGTGACCTTGTCACCTTGTAAGTCAAGTACGACCAAGTGACCTCACATGGAAGGTTGCTAGATGGAAGATCTAGAGCAGCAGGACCAAGTGACCACACAAGTTGTGGACAAAGATTTGATGAGATCAAGGAATACAATCGTTTAACCATGTTCTTAACTTTCCACTTGTTTTGAGTGAAGGTTCAAAAGGTCAAGTTGGCATACAATAACTGCACAAGTCAATCTCCGTGCATCCGAAGGAATCACACACCGGGCAGGTACCAGCATTTCAGTGGGTTGTACATGCGACGATCATGTCACAGGTCCCACACTTCCAACATCAGAATCAATATTGCTACAGACATCATATTTCAATGATATTTGAGTGAAATTCAATGCTCTGTGGACCTAAAATATCAGGCCTATATTTCTTCAACTCCACCATGCAATGGATGAAAAATCACAAACTCAGAAATGCCATAGAAATAACTCCGCGACTGGGCGATGAGGCATATCGAAAGGCTATAACAATATCTGGGTGCACCAAAGCGGAACTATCCACTTCATGGCGTAGTCGTGACTGCTGCGCCTGCCGAGAGCAAGACTGAGACCACCACCATGCAGCGTGGACAATGGACATGGGTCAAACCAAAAAAAAAATCAAAGATCAAGTTTAAGGGGAAGTCCACGAGGAGACGGAAGCGCGCCAAGAGAGCGAGAGAGAATGTGTGTATGTGTATTCTGGGGTGTGGGTCAGTCGTGTGAGTACCACCTGAGCTCTGCCACTCAACCACCTTTGTCGGCTGCTGAGTGCAAGTTCATTTCCTAGACCTGATAGGAGTTTGCTCCGCTGTGATTTGTTACGGAGACTTCCGCTCAGTGCCAGCAGTACTCCGCAGCAATACAAGCAGAGAAGAACGAGGCAAGCTTATCTTACCTCCACCCCGGGGCGGTCCACGGCCACGACCTCCTCCTTCCCAGCCATGGCCCATCTCATCTGCATCATATCCGCCGTCGTCACGGCCCCCGTAGTCCTCAGAGTAGCCACCGCCCTGGGGTCCTGGCCGGCCTGGACCCCCACCACGGAACCTGCAGCACCAGGTGACATTAATAAACGTTCTGCACTGCACCTATGCCTTGTTTCCACAATCAAAGTGGTGTCCTGCAGTATGGATTGCATTTATTCATTTATTTTTAAATGCTACTTGTCACGCTGCAATGTCTAGTTATGACCAATTTGCAGTGTTTTGGCACCTCGCGTACAGGTACAATGCGCTAGGTACCCACCCATAAGGGTTTCCAAAAAGCTGACAGGTACGCAGTAACGGTAACGGCTTAATGGTGCTGGGATCGCCAAGTCCTGTTCCACTATGGAGTCTGGGACAGTACAGGAAGGAAGTGAGGCAGCATTGTGCCCATTCAAAGGCAGCAGTTTTTTTTTTTCGTTTCACCATTCAGTTCTATTGGTTGCAATTGTGCACGTACCCGTCACGGCGACCTCTGAAGTTGCCTCCGTCCCCGGGGAATCCTTCATTGTTCCAGTTCCCTCCACCACCGCCTTGGAAGCCCTGGTTCCCACCACCACCGCCGCCTCCACCCTGGAATCCTTGGTTACCGCCACCTTGGAAGCCTTGGTTTCCGTTTCCTCCCTGAAAACCTTGATTGCCACTTCCTCCTTGGAACCCTTGGTTAGGGTTTCCTTCCTGGAAGCCCTGGTTGCCACCTCGTCCTTGGAAGCCTTGGTTTCCGCCACCTCCTCCCTGGAAACCCTGATTACCACTTCCTCCTTGGAACCCTTGGTTAGGGTTTCCTTCCTGGAAGCCTTGGTTACCGCCTCGTCCTCCCTGGAATCCCTGGTTCCCACCATTTCCTCCTTGGAATCCCTGGTTTCCTCCTTGAAATCCTTGGTTCCCGCCACTTCCTCCTTGGAAACCTTGATTACCACCGCCTCCTTGGAACCCTTGATTACCACCGCCTCCTTGGAACCCTTGGTTCCCGGCATTTCCTCCCTGGAATCCTTGGTTACCGTCGCCACCTCCTTGGAATCCTTGGTTCGCCCCGCCCCCTCCACCCTGGAAGCCTTGGTTGGCACCTTGCCTCCAATTGCCCTCCCCGCGTCCTCCCTGGAAGTTGTCAAAGTCTTGGGGGCCACGCCCCTGTTGCTGGTTGTCACCCCAATAGCCTCCTTGGTTCTGGTTGCCAGCCCCAGGACCCTGAGGTCCCATGTGGTGGTTGGCAGGCATCCCTCTGGGATCTCCTGTGAACAAAATACAAAAAGTTGCACTGATGTTTGAAAGTACAGCAAATATCTGAACAAAATACATGATATAAAGAAGATGCTCTACCTTCTAGGAAGAAACGTGTTAATTTTCCACATTCTAAAAATATGGTGTCTGAGGAAATCTATGGTGAGTTGAAAAATGCATGTCATGACATTTGTTTAAATTTGAACCTACCGTTCGGTCCCTGCTGCCCCATGCCTGGAGCCATGCCTTGCCCCATCGGCCCAGTATTCTGGCCCTGGAACACAAGCATATCATAGGTTCATACTCTGCACAACAGTAGCAACATCCAAACACAAATATAAAGGAACCCTATTCCCACTGATATCTCAAAACAATACCTTGAATAGGGATGCTAAATATCTTCAATTGTGAGGCTGAAGTTCAGTTCAGATCCTCTGCCAACTGCCTGAGATGGACTGAGTCTAGCTGCAACACTTATCCACACTGCGGCAACACTCCTTTAACAACTGCAGAAGGTTGCAACGAATCTGAACTGGCAGAGTTCGAGTGACCTGCTGTCTATTAATCAGTTTTGTAATGCTTAACTTGGAAAAATAATCTCCAGAGAGTTCACACGAATGAGAATTGGCATGCTTGCGTGTCGCTGCATTCCTGTTTTAAACATTAACTTGTTTTAGACCAGGGACCAGGTTAACTTGGTACATGTTTTTAATGTTGAGTACATATTCACCCCAATGTGAACAAATGTCTATTTGTACAGACAAATTGTTAAAAATAGTTAAAAGTTAATGCCATTTAACTTCTAGACTTAAATGGTAAACAGAGTTTGAGGCCCCCGTTGATCATCATGTGGCCTTGTAAACTCACCATGAAGTTGGGAGGGGGTCCTTGCATGTTCCCGGGCATGCCACCAGGGGGTGGTGGTCCCTGCATGTTGCCCATGCCAAAGTTTGCAGGGCCCCGAGGGGGATGAGGGCCCCTCACCATCATACCACCCTGAGGTGCGCCACCTGGGGGGCCCTGGCTGCCATCCGGGGGTCCCATGCCGCAGGGAGGAGGTCCTCCCATCATGCCTGGCCGAGGGCCCTGCGGGCCCATGCCGTGCGGAGGTCCCTGGGGTCCCATGTTCTGGTGAGGACCGGGAGGACGCTGCATGCCCTGTGTGATAGTGGAAGGTGGATTCATTTATAAATTTTAACCAAGTTCTTATGTTATCAATTTTTTTTCAATGTGTTGCAATTTTTACCTTTGGCAGTGACTAACACAACGATATGCAATTCACTTAACTTCAAACTCCCTTTCAAACTTGGTGAATAATGTCAAGTCACCAATGTCTTGCACCAATATTACTATTACAATAGTAATATTGTACTGTTACATATTATTACAAATTAATGCAAGGAATACTGAATGTCAAGCAAGATCAAAATGTCTAAATGCCTTGGTGAAAACTTGAGAAGGTTCTGAAATCATTGGAACCAAAATCAGGTCGTCTGATTAATTTTTGGTTGTAAAATCACTTCACAAGAGCAGCCATAAGGTACCATTGTATGTTTTAAATCAATGAAATCATCTATGGGCTTACGTAGCTTTTTTGGACGATTTTTGATGTCACCTCAACTTTAAAAAGAAGAATCTTTACCTGCGGGGGCCCGTGCATGTCCTGGCCTGGCCCCATCATGTTCTGAGGCATGCCCTGGTGAGGAGGAGGCGGTCCAGACGGAGGAGGCCCCATGAAGGGAGGGGGTCCAGGACCCATGTTGGGGGGTGGACCCATGTTGGGAGGAGGACCCATGTTGGGGGGTGGCCCCATGTTGGGGGGCATCTGCTGGGGAGGGAAGCCCTGCGGTGGAGGCCCCATGGGTCCACCAGGGCCTAGGAAGGGTGGCATGGGGCCCTGACCTGGTGGAGGACCGGACTCCATTTGTTGCTTCATCTGCTGCTCACAAACAGATACAAGCAAACAATTTAAGGATTGAGATCAACTTCTGAACAGCCCATGGCACCAAGAAGGTGTGTCTCAGACAGAGCAAGGCCAGTAAAAAACAGGAAACGTAATGATGGATTCAGCACTGAATATTCTTTGTGGACAAATTCAGCAAAGGAGTCTAGGGCGATTGTTAATGATTGTCAATGCCGCACAATTCGCACCGCACAATTCCCAACTCCCAACAACGTCACAGGTGAAGCTGCTGGGCTTCCTTCTACACCGGTGGTGGCATTCTCAACAAGAATACACGATAAGATTACATTAACACTTGCCACAAAGCATTACCCAGCCAGACAAAAGAATATACAAAGTTCACTTTGAAGAGAATGTCTTTTTTGTATCCCACGTTTCCGATTTTCCTAATATTTCAAATTTTATAAGACCCACGTGTATTCTCAGTTCTCACCCGGAGAAGGCTCGGGTCTGCCACTGAACTCGATGAGCTCAGACTGCAGGGGTTCATCAGAACAGCAGAGACAAGTATCGGTGCCCCTCGAACCAGCATCCCCAGTCTATTCCCTGATCCCATCCATCCCGTGAACCACCTTTACACTCTCCTTCCTTGAGGCAGGCGCTATAGAGTCCTGCATGCTAAGATCTCCAGATTCAAGAACAGTTTCTTTCCCCATGCGGTAATACTGCTCAATAGCGGAGGCACAGTCCAGCAGCAGGCATAGTCCAGCAGCAGTCACAGTAGCATGTGACACAAGAGAACTAAGACTGACCACAATCACCCTTTATGGTACCAATTACTTTGTTTTAATATTGCATTTTACTGCACTATATTCATATACGTGATGTGTATTTCTATGTATGTGCAGATGGTGAATGTAGTCGATTCTGATTTGTTTTTATTAGAAATCACAATATCAGTCACAATATCAGTCACGCGGGAGGGACCAGCCGCTGCTCCTTCACCTGGAAAGGAGTCAGCTTAGGTGGTTCTGGCATCTGGTTAAGATGCCTCTCGAGCGGCTCCCTAGGGAGGTCCTCGATGCATGTCCCAATGGGAGGAGACCCCAGGGCAGACCAAGGCGCAGGTATATCAGTGATTACATCAACTCCCTGGCCTGGGAGCGTCTCGGTATCCCCCAGGAGGAGGTTGCTGATGTTGCTCTACAGAGGGAAGTCTGGAGCTCTCTGGTGGAGCTGTTGCCACCGCGACCAGACTACAGATAAGCGGTTGAAGATGGCTGGATGGATGAAAGGAGTTGTACCTCCATGATATTGCTGGTGAACTCCATCTCTGCCTGGTTCTTCATCTGGGCATCCTTGTCCTTGCTACGATCCTTCTCCTGAGGCACCTTGTTCTCAGCCCACGCCTGGAGAAGGTGGACACGGCAAGTAAGGAAATGCACGATACAGCACATGGCCAAAAAGTGGTTCACAGAGACAATTTTAAACAATACACAAATATAAGCAGAACAAGCACAACACAGCAGTATCTGCATGACAACCGTTGTGGGGTAGAAAAAAAAAAAAGTATAAAAAATATATAAAAAATAATTTAAAATGGTGACCCTTGCTGCATACTTTTGGATCGCACTCTGGAATATGTACTTTCCGCTTGTTTTTCCTTCAGTGTCATTTCCTCCTGTTCCGAGCTGGAGCCACACTGAATTTCGACATCCCTAGATAAACAGGACCCCAGTTTTTTGTTTGACTTCATACCACCGGTCAGGCTTACCTGCTGGAACTGTGGTGGGATGGGCTTGGCGTAGGGCACCTTTTTCTGGGGTACCCGCTTCCTGTCCTTCGTCTCGTCCTCTGTGCCCCAGTCCAGGCCAGGGATTGACATCTCGTCGTTGGAGCCGTCCTTGCCTTGTTCCAGGGACACAGCACAGTCAAGTGTCAAAAACAAATCACATGCTTCTATCAATCACAATGCAATCCATGCATTGTGGGATTCAGGATCCATACAGTGAAAGAGAAAAAAACGAGAAGAACCTTGTGGGATTCAGGATCCATACAGTGAAAGAGAAAAAAAACGAGAAGAACCAGCAGAGGTTCTTCTCTTTTCATGTACATATTTTTGAAATATTTACGCATCCCACTTTTGGTGGCAGAGTGGTTACGGAGCGCGGCCACCAGACCATAGGTCGAGCAGTGCCGCATGTTCTGCAGGCTAGCTGGAGAAACACTGGGACTCTTCATCCCAGTGTTTCCAAGCTAGCGCTAGCTTGCGCCCCAAAACATAAAACACATGTATTAATTGAATAAAGCACGGTCCTAATGCCCAGGCTTCTGCCCATCAGTCACACGGCGAGCTTCAGAGTGTGTAGATATCTGGTGAACATGTTAAACTGGTACCTGCGCCCTTGCCGCTCTGCTCCTGCTCCAGCTGCTGTTTAAGTTGATCAGGGATGCCCATGCCCGGGATGGAGGCCACGTGGTTAGGCTCAGTTAGGTCATCTGACACACACACACACACACACACACTATTGAAGATGCATAATAAGTGTTCATGGAACCACCACGCTCCTATGCGGACGATGGTATTGTACTCCCATGGTTGGTGAGAGTTTCTGGGCTCTTTGGAGGCACGGATTGCGCTGTAGCTGTGTGGATGTCCGGGTTTGCCACTTGCGGGACTGGGGACTACAGCCATTGGTGCTTAGAACTTTATTTCTCGCTTGCCCGTGTGCATACCCACACATACACACACCAGAGGACATTGCACAGACATGGTTTAGGTTATTGAATGATGAATAAATGAAAATGTTCATGAAAAAGTCATGTCTTTGTCATTCCTTATTCTGTGAAATATTTTCTATTATATATATATATATATATATATATATATATATATATAATATTTCACAAAATTAGG
>OMKY01231557.1:0-11257 GCA_900302395.1 Bregmaceros cantori | reverse complement strand
AGTAAAAAGAACATGCTCTAAAATGTACTCAAAAGTATTTTTGAAAGTATAAAGTACAAAGTACTACAAATAAAATTGTATGTAAAATTCATTTTTCAATGTTAGTTTGTCAATGTTATTGCTCGAATAAATTAACAACTAGCCTAATTTATCGTATATCTCTGGACTAAATTAAATCCACTTTTTAATTGGAATCTGTACTCGGTACATCAGTGCCCCCTACTGACTGATATTATAGACATTATCCTACCTGTCAATGCAAAAAAAAGTAACCAGCCTGTTTTGGTAAAAGTAAGGAGTAGAAGTACAGATGTTTTTGTTAAAAATGTACTCACTACAAGTAAAAAGTCATCAGAGAAAAAAGTACTTCTAAAAGTACAGATACTTGAACATTTTACTTAAGTACAGTACTTGAGTATTTGTACTTCGTTACTTGCCATCTCTGCTCCTCACAACAGTAACTTGGTCAAGGTATTGAACCGTGGTGTGACGTGCTTAGTCAGGTAGACTAACCTGAGCCAAGGCTTTGGGGCTGCGTCCTTCCGGGGTCGGACGCTGTCTTAAATGGAGGCGGACTGTTGATTGCTGACGCGGGGCAGCTGGAGGCTCCGCGGACGATCCGTCGAGTCGCGACGGGGATGGGGGGTCCGTGGACGATGCGTGTTGTTCGTCCAGCTGGCCCCGCGGACTTGTAACAATCACCATAGTTTCACTGACTAATTTGGGGAGGAGCAAGAGCCACTGGAACTTAGGTGTCCCACATTAGGCAGTGGCCCACATTAGGGCAATCCACCCTATATTGTGGTGGGTGACAATAGCCTTTGGTGATGTTGGAGACACCGAGAGCCAGGGCTTGAAAACGAAATTATTTTTAAAATGTTCCGTTCCAAATCGTTCAGGCAGGTCTATATTTAACGTTTTCGTTCTCGGAACCGTTCCACCACCAAAATATTGGTCCTGAGCCGGTTCGGAACACAAACATTTTGTTCACTCTTAAAGTTCCTTATATTGTGTGATGTTAAGTTTAGATGAAGTTTTTATACAAAATATTTTTGGTGGACGTTCAAATTTCAGAGCAACTGTATTAACGTCATTACATCGTTACATCGTTTCGATGTCTGTCCACAAGTTGGAGCCCCAGATGCATGGGGCTTGATGACTGACAGTGAAAGTGGACAAAAATAGTCTCCCAGACATAGGATATGTTAAAATATATAGAGAACGGAAAAACATTTTTTTAACTGGTTTTGAGGATTTCATAATGTTCCGTTTCTGTTCCGGAACGGTTGAAGAAATGTTTTTTCGTTTCCGTTTCCGCTCCTCACGAAATTCCGTAAAATTCTGTTCCTTTTCGCTTTCCGTTTTCGTTCCTTGAACCGGTTCGGAGCCCTGCCCCTGTTTTCAGCCAAATGTGAATATTTTCAATCTCAAGGTTCCAATAGTATCTAGTTTTTCAGAAACACTCTTTGTGTTTCCTTTCGGGCTGTACTTGTTCTAAGAGAAAAAAGAAACAGCAACAACACACGGTACTCTGCCAGCTCATCCATCTGGGAGAAGCTGGAGACGGATCAATTGCACGACCACGTATAGGAACAAGTAGTCCATAGGAAGCGGCCGTGGTAGTCGTAAATGTGGCTGTCACCGCTGGAGAACGATGGCCGCCACGCCACCAGTCTTGCATCAGCGACACTGTCCTAGAACTGCCAGCCGGTCCGCACGCTGCTCCGTCTCAGCGCTCCCAAGGAGAAGCTCAGATGGATTCTGGTGGCCATTAGCAATGTGTCGGTCTCGGACGAGCTGGCTCAAACAATCGGTTTTATTAAGTGGACGACGGCCGCGAGCCGGCGAGTGGCGCAGTGGTTAGCACTGCGGCCTCACATCTAGAAGGTCCTGGGTTCGAATCCCAACCCGGACAGGTCGTTCTGTGTGGACAGGTTCTCCTCGTGTCTGTGGTTTGGGGGAGGAGCAAGAGCCACTGGAACTTAGGTGTCCCACATTAGGCAGTGGCCCACATTAGGGCAATCCACCCTATATTGTGGGGGTGACAATAGCCTTTGGAGACACCGAGAGCCAGGGCTTGAAAACGAAATTATTTTAAAAATGTTCCGTTCTGAATGGTTCAGGCAGGTCTATATTTAATGTCTTCGTTCTCGGAATCGTTCCACCACCAAAATATTGGTCCTGAACCGGTTCGGAACACAAACATTTTGTTCACTCTTAAAGTTCCTTATATTGTGTGATGTTAAGTTTAGATGAAGTTTTTATACAAAATAATTTTGGTGGACGTTCAAATTTCAGAGCAACTGTATTAAGTTTTATTAAGTGGACGACGGCCGCAGCCAGCTTCTTGCCGGCGAGCTGGGCGGCACGGTGGCGCATTGGTTAGCACTGCGGCCTCACATCTAGAAGGTCCTGGGTTCGAATCCCAACCCGGACAGGTCGTTCTGTGTGGACAGGTTCTCCTCGTGTCTGTGGTTTGGGGGAGGAGCAAGAGCCACTGGAACTTAGGTGTCCCACATTAGGCAGTGGCCCACATTAGGGCACTCCGTTTTCCCCCTCCACCAAAAACATGTTCGGGATAACCTGCTCCAGTCAGTGCCCCTGGCCAAGGTACTGGCTCAGAACTGGAGTTGGCCCCCCGGGAGGTAGAATTGAACTGTACATGAATGTATGTGTGACGAAATAAAGTATGTTTAGCTGTTTGTTAGATCCGCGCAAGGTTTCGTCTTTCCGTGATTCTACTGAATCCCTGAGTAGGACTGCGAAGGGGATTACTTTTTAAAGTAACTTTTTGGGCGCAAGCTCTGTTTTTCATTGTTTATTGAGAGTGAGTGATAGGATTAAATCAGAAATTGGGAAAAAGGGTTGGGGGGAGACATTGCAGAAAAGCTGGAGAGGGGATTCGAACCCACGGCTCTGCTCGAGTAGTGGTCTGATGGGCACGCTCTATAACCACTCTGCCACCGTGCCCCCTACTTTTTGAATACTTTTTGAATAAAAAAAACACTTGAATTGAAAAAAAAAAATGCTCTAAACACAGGCACCACGTCACATGCACGGGCAGTTCACAGGCACGGGCAGTGTGACAAGTTCTCCTCCCCTCGCCGACATTTCTGCGATGTCTTCCCCCGATTTCACTCGTCCCACTTTCAGACTAAATAATAACAATATAATGGAAAATGGACAAAATGGACAAAATAACACAGGTCTGGACAGTACACCACGAACACCGAGTGCCTGTTTGCTTAGCCTGTGGACGTCTATAATGTCCCAAGCGCTCTCTCTCTCTTTCTCTCTTTCTCTCTTTCTCTCTTTCTCTCTTTCTCTCTCTCTCTCTCTCTCTCTCTCTGTCTCTCTCACTCACTCAGTCCCATCGGGAAATAGAATAGTGTTGGCATATTAATGAGTCCATGAGCAACCCGCCTCCCAATAATGACAATATGGTTACGGCGTTGAATTTACTGTGTCTCGTTCACTGCGGTCCAGTGTGCGTTGTAAGTTGTAACGTCCATGACAAGCATGCTTTACATTTATGGTCTGTGGCCCATCATGACCAAACTGCGTTCATTTTTTTTTTCATCAGAAATATATTAGGTAGGTAGGAGGGGGTGGTGGTGTCATTGGCGGAGTGGTCATGGACACCGCACCTGACGTGCCCCCATTGTTAATGGTGCTGTGTCTACCGCGGCATCCGCCACACCCCAAGTTCTCCTCACCTCATTGGCTTGTCTGCAATGTCTACCCTCCGATCCCTCCAACCCAGTTTCCCACTAATCCTATCCAAGAGAGATGAAAAAAAGTTGATTTTTTAAAATCAACTTTAATATATATTTTTAAAAATATATATATTGGTAGGGTGCTCTTTGGCGCAGTCCATAAGACATCCGACACCCAGCACATCTATGATTCCTGTGACATGGTTCACTGGCACATGCAGTGTCGTGAGTTCTTCTCCCCCCACTGCCCTTTCTGCAATGTTTTCCCCCGATCTCTCTCGACCCACTTTGGCAGGCTGTGTTTGAAATCAAATCGCTCCATATCCCCTACTCTCTACTCCCTATATAGTGGACTCACTTATAGGGCACTCAACAGCAACAACCGAGATTTCGCACAAAAGAGTCAAAATTATTTTAACAGTAAACATTTCAGAAAGTCAAAAGTACTCTCTGTCTCGCTCTCTCTCTTGGGTGCTTTCTCTCTCGCTCCCTCTGTCTCACTTGGCCTCTCTCTCTCTCTTGGGCGCTCTCTCTCTCGCTCTCTCTCTTGGGTGCTTTCTCTCTCGCTCCTTCTCTCTCTCTCACTTGGCGTCTCTCTCTCTTGGGTGCTCTCTCTCTCAGTCTCTCTCGCTCTCTCTCTTGGGTGCTTTCTCTCTCGCTCCCTCTCTCTCACTTGGCGTCTCTCTCTCTTGGGCGCTCTCTCTCTCGCTCTCTCTCTTGGGTGCTTTCTCTCTCGCTCCTTCTCTCTCTCTCACTTGGCGTCTCTCTCTCGCTCTCTCTCTCGGGTGCTTTCTCTCTCGCTACCTCTCTCTCACTTGGTGTCTCTCTCTCTTGGGCGCTCTCTCTCTCGGTCTCTCTCTTTTTCTCGGGTGCTTTCTCTCTCGCTCCCTCTCTCTCACTTGCCGTCTCTCTCTCTTGGGCGCTCTCTCTCTCTGTCTCTCTCTCGGGCGCTTTTTCTCTTGGGCGCTTTCTCTCTCTCCCCCTCTCTCTATCTCGGGCTCTCTCTCTCCCTCTCGGATGATTATTTTTGTCATTCATTTTTTTTACTCAGTACGCTAGCTTTCGCTACTTAAGTAACTTTTTTATGGAATACTTTTACTTACTTTTACTTGAGAAACTATTTAGATGACTACTTTTTACTTTTACTTGAGTGATATTTTGCTGAGGTAACAATAATTTTACTTAAGTCATTTGTATAGCTACTCTGCCCATATCTGTCCATATAAATACAGAAGACACACTAGGAAGCACTGAAATTCCCATCACCAGTGAGCCTTTTTCCACTTACGTGACTCCAAAGTCACCTTCCAGGTATCGTCCTACATTCGTTGATGTGATTTTGTCTGACTCGACTTATTCCTGTGGGCTCCTAAGTGGAGCATAGGGCCCCAACCACACTCCGCCATCGGACTCGGTTTTGGGCAGTTTTCTTTTGCCCTGTGGATTTGTGACTCAAGATTCATTTTAAGATTCAAGATTCATTTTAAAAAGCCATATTGCATATACATGACATTTTGCAAGTACACAGACATGGAATTTTAGTTGGTCATGCAACAGCACTCACTCTCAAGATTGACGAGTAACGAGCAGCAAAAAAGTCAGTTCAAGAAGAAGAAGACGTGAGTAAGTTATAAAGTGGCATTGGCATAGAGTCAGTACATGTAACATGTCAACACCTCAAGCAGGGCTACACCCCTGCCTTCAGTAGCATCACTGCGTGTGGGAAGAAACTGTTTCTCAGTCTTCTAGTGCGCAGAGCTCATTAGCGCCCTCCCTCCGGAACAGTTGAAGAAATCTTTTTTTGTTTCCGTTTCCGCTCCTTATAAAATTGTGTAAAATGCTGTCGTTTTCGGTTTTCATTTTCGTTCTTTGAACCGGTTTGGAGCCCTGTTCTGAACATTAAGTGGCCCGATAATATTTTTAACGCCAGTGATGTGGTCGAAGGCCACCCAAGAGCCTGTCTGGTCACCAGCAATAATCTCGTTGACCTCGTTGTCTGCGGTGCGGAGTATTATTACATGCGTGTACTACGCGCCGAGTGATATGATTCACCAACACCAAAAAGGGGTTGAGCCTAAAGACGTTCAAAGTAGCAGAACAGGGGGAGTGAGCCAGAGAGTTTGGATGCTGGTGCCATGGAGGGACGATGGGTGTCCCACTCTTGGCCTGTGCCAATTGCTGAAGTATCCGAAATAAACATTCATCATTGGAGAACCTGGTAAGACATGTATTCGGCAAACTGTGACTCGTTGGGAAAACATAATGAGACTAAATATCTTACAGTTTTAGCAACGACACCAGCTTTTTAGATATATTTGGTTTGGGGTGGTCTATGATATGCATTTCATTCTGCATTTCAGTATGTGGAGTAAACATCTGGAACAGCATTGAAGTGAAAATTAAGCAGAGCCCAAACATTCACACGTTCAAAAAAAAGGTACCAAAAAAATGCATTATAATGAGGTACATGGAGGAAGAACGGGGTTCATAATTGGTGTGAAGTAGTGTGTGTATGTACAATGAAACATAGTGATATACGTGTATGCAGCATAGCATACACGTAAGTGTATGCAACATAGCATATATGTGTATGTAGTTACATTCTAATGCTGCTTATGCTAAACCAGGGGTGGGAGTAATACGTTTAACTTCTTCTCACTCCTTTTCGAATATTAAGTGAATCATCATATCTTTCAGATTGTATAATTGTGTTTCATTATTTGTAATGAATTTCATTTGCTTTTATTTGGTGTGTGTGTGCTAATATTCGAAATAAACTTGATTCATTCATTCAAAAAAACAATTAATTTACAAAACGTATAACTGCAAATCACTGTTTTCGTTGCTGAATTACTTTAGCTTGGGTTGAGCAAGGACATGATGCGAGCGTTCGAGCTGAGTTGAGTTCCTTCCAACAGTTTGGGGTCAGGGAATATTTCAAGCGAGAGATAAGTTGTGTCCGACAATATTGGATGCGCCGCGCTCTTGATTGGTTATGCTTCTGCAGATAATGGTGTTCCCTCGCAGATAGTGCTACTTCAGCGTAGCAAAAAATAGCTGTGTCTTCCGCCCTGGTCATCAGACGTCCAAATGATCCCCAAACGAAGTGTCTCGAGTCCAGGGCTGCCACTAACAAGCGGCGAAAGGAATACGAGTCTGTCCAGGAAAACGCGGTTCGGCGCCTCTCCACAGATTCAGAGCCTCTCTCTTTTTCTTCTAAAATTGTGTTTTTCCTGTTTTTTCCTTTTTTATCATCAAGGAGAAACACACACACACACACACACACTCTAAAATCATGCACAAAAACTGACATAGTAAGATTCATGCACAGAAGCGGTGTTGGTGATTTATTTCTAATCTCACTGGTTATGTCAAGGTGTTGATGTGGTTGTCTGGGGTCCCCATGCTGTGGTCTAATGAAGGTTTGGTATGTCGGGGCCCCCCTCCGAAACTCAGAGGTATTGGTTCAGACCCCGGGGGTATCAACAGTCGCAGCGGACGCCGAGGTTGAGACACTGGGCCTTTGCATTCAGTGAGGCTGGTCTCTTGTTGGGATGCTTGTCGCGTTTTTGGATAACTGAAAAAGTTGTGCACGGATCTGGATGGAATTTTGTACAATTGTTGGAAATAACACATGGAAGAATCGATTACGTTTTGGTGCATTTCTGTCGCCGATAAGTAACATAATCATACTTAATTACCAAATTACGATAGATCACTGGTCGCTTACCGCAGTCACGTGACAAGACTTGGGGTCACAGGGGCCGCTGGGAAATGTATAGTTGGCATGTTCGCCAGTGGAAATACAGTCTATGGGTCGATCGCAATCGCGCTACTCGAGCACTTGCATTGATAATAGGTTGCCACACATATAATGCTAGCACTAAAAGTACTATGTTTTTGTACCACCACGGCGCAGGTTTGCAATCTCTGAGTGTTTCTAGTTTCCACTGTTTTGCCTTTGACCAATGTTTTTGTTTTATATCTATATCGCTCGTATCACATAATACCTTGACACTCATGCTATCATAACTGAATTTGTTTCCGCGTATTTGTCCTCTTGAATCCACTGAAAGTAGTTTGTGTAAATGATTTAATTACCTCTTGGCCCTCACACGGTAGCTCTTGGATCTTAACCAGCCTCTCCCATAGCAAGGTGAGCTAATTGGCACCCGCTGTGCAATGACATTTGCAGCGAGCAGGAGAATGACATTTAGCGGCTTCACAATTGGCCAAATTACTGGGAAAACTCCAAAGTATGGAACATTATTTTGCGCTTGTTCATTATTTCCACCCCTCTAGACACAATGATGATTATTGCAATGTTAATAATTATAATGATTATAATTGTGATTATGATTGCTGGTCGTAAGGATGTTTAGAAAATGGCGGTGGGTGGTAGGTAGTGTTTGAGGTTCTCGTCCGGATATGTGGGAATATATTGGTCCCTAATGCTGGAGTCCTGCATTCAATTCCCATTCAGTGTGCGCAAAAGAAGTAACAAGCCTGTTTTGGGAAATGTAAGGAGTAGAAGAACAGGTATTTTTGTTAAAAATCTACTCAGTACAAGTAAAAAGTCAGAGAAAAAAGTACTTCTAAAATTACAGATACATGAAAAAACTACTTGAGTACAGTACTTAAGTATTTGTACTTTGTTTCTTGCCATCTCTGGTCAGATCTAGCTATGGCTGTTGACAAATGTTCTTGTGTTCTCTTCTGACACACTCAGAAATGAGAGAAGCAGACTCGTGAGTCACTGGAGTCACCAAAAACCGGACTTGAGACTCGACTCGGACTCGCCCTCTCAAGACTCGAACTCGACTCGGGAATCTAGGTCAATGACTCTCAACTCTCGACGAGTATTTGACTAGTCTTTCCCTCTTTTTCGGCTTTAAAAAAATCCATTCTTTTCCGCTTCCTTTCCATCCACGCATGCATGCTCAGACAATTGTTGAGCGCCGTTAAACAATAGAAGAAGAAGAAGAAGAAGGAGGTTGCGCACTGCTCACCTACCTCAGCCCATCATGGCGGCAACCAGCGCAGGTTCTCCAGCAACAGGCTGGCTTTTAGAGCTACATCTTTAAAAATGACTTGAGACTTGACTAGGACTCGTACCCTAAATACTCGGACTCGACTTGGACTCGACCCCTAAAGACTCGACTCGGACTTGTGAGTTCGGGACTCGTGTACATCTCTGACAGAAATACCGTGTTCAACTGTTCAACACTGCATTTCACTGTCCCACCTCATGCAACAGAATCTGCCAAAAAGGGCCCTCATTCGGGCAATCCACCTTAAAGCGCGCCCCCTGGACCATAGGTCAAGCAGTGCCACGGGTTCTAATCCCCTCTCCGGCTTTTCTGCAATGTCTCCCCCCGACTCTTCATCCCAGTTCCTGATTGAATCCTGTCACTATGTTTCTCAATAAAGAATGAAAAACAGCACTTGCGTCCAAAAAATAACTTTAAAAAATTATAATTAAGAATCACCCTGCTCTGTTATATGTAGTGTTGCACCGATACCGATACCGGTATCGGACGTACTCGGTATCAGCACATTTTTTGGGGTATCGGTATCGGCGAGTACCAACGCCCAGTATCAAACCAATACCATTTTTCCGACGCTGTACGGCGGAAACTGCCCGAATCTTATCTAAATCTAGAATGTGTAAATGAAATGCTTTTGTGAAGAAATGTAAGTAAAGTAAGTAAAACCCGCTCCCCGTAGTGTCTAAAATATCTCTTCCCATCTGCTTAAATAAAATGGCCTGATAAAAAAAATCCTTTTTCTCAAAAAGAGGTCAAGTGGAGTAAGGGCCTTTGCATCTGAACTCTTCAGTTACTACCCCGATATCACCCAAACAATAAAATATTAAAATAATGAAATCATTCTTAATGTGTTATTGCTTTTTATTTCCCTCCACTACTATTACTCATAGACTGCATGTAAAAACTACCGCGATAACACTAGTAACTTCTTCCCTTAAACCTTCCCTTTAACCCTTGGGAAAAAGTTACTACCAACAGCACTTTTTTTCAAAGACTGGTATCGGTATTGGTTGCTATTGGTTGGTATCGGTATCGGCTGATACTGCTCAGCCAGGTATCGGGTATCGGTATCGGCACCAAAAAAATGGTATCGGTGCCGCACTAGTTATATGAATAACTGACATGTCTGTGGTGTCTTCTTGTGTGACTCAAACACTTAACTCTGTTCAGTAAGAACACCACGAGAGACCACAGATTTGTGCAAGACACTTGTAATCTGTCCGTTGCCAAAACATGACATTTCCAAAATCATTGCAAGAGACACGCGCCGTGTGGTGTGGCGTTGCCATGTTGTCGAGTTCTGCACACACTGAATGGGCGCGTAGGAGGGATAAACGGGAGAGGATAAACACACACGGGACTGGAGTCCAGATTGGTCTCTCTCGCTTGAATGTGAAACCTGTTTTCCTGCTGGCCGTCACGAATCGGGCGGAGGATGGACGCCGCTAGGAGCACATCATCCTCGAAACGCCCATCAGCTACCCCCCCGGAGACTTGTTGTCCACTGGCAGCCCATCCGCCACACCTGTAGCTCGTCTGTAGAGATTAATATTGATTGAAAATCTAGATTTCTTTTCTCTTCTTTCCAGTCCTTCTTTAAAGGAATTCAAAAGACAGGTAGTCAGGTAAACAGCTGCTATATTTCTTAAAATAAAATCAAAAAACAAAATCCCTTTTGTGAAGCGCTTTCAGGGAGCTTTGGCTGCGATTTGGGCTCTATATAAAAAAATCTGTCGGGTTGAGTTGAGTCTGCGCTCGTCAACCTCTCTCCATAAAAAGGAGCACCTTCGCAAGAAGGGACCTGGTGTTAAGTGCCATGGTCCTGCTGGCCACTAGAGGTCGATGTAAGACACTTTAGATTTTCCTTTGTCCTCTGTCTTGTTCTTCTGCCCCGCCCCCTCATTAGGGTCCACCACCTGCGACTAATTAGTCTGCCTATTTAAGCCCCGCCTTTTGTTTTGTTTGCCACTGGCTGTGTCCGAAATCGCCCCCTAACCCCCATATAGGGCACTATATGGGGCGCACGCCATTTTGTAGGGTTGTCCGAATTCTACATGTGCCCCATATAGGGCACTGAAAGTATCCCACAATGCACCGCGAAATGTAGTGAGCATAAGATGTACCCTAGATGGAGAAATATAACCCATAATGCATTGCGAGACACATGACACTAATTAAAATGTAGAAGAAGACGACGCATGCGCTCCAAAACAAAAACAATGGCGGACGGCGTCAGGACGCAGCAGCAACCGACGGCGGCAAATAATTATAAATGTGAGTATAATTGATTTTCTGTCATAAAGTATACATTTATTATACAAAAAAAACATGCAAATGCCACGGCCAATGCCGACAGGCAATGACGTCACTATGCTACAGCGGTGACGTAAGTTAACAGTGCCGATTCTAGTGTCCGAAATCTCGTCGCTGAGATTGAGTGGACTATATAGTCAGTGCCCTATCCAGGGGCTAGGGGCTAGGGGTTAGGGAGTG
>OMKY01231555.1:13247-24634 GCA_900302395.1 Bregmaceros cantori | reverse complement strand
AGGAGGGGAGGGAGAGTGAGGGGGGGGGGGGTACAGAGAAGGGTGAGTGAGAGAAACAAGAGAGAGAGAGAGAGAGGGAAGAGAAACGGGGACAAAAGGGGAGAAATAAAGAGAGAAACATAAATAGAGGGATTGATAAAGAGAGACAATAGTGGAACTACAGAGGAGGGGGGAGTGGGAGAAGGAAACGATAGAGGGAGGGAGAGAGAGAAAGCAGAAAACTAGTGAGGAACAGAAAGGGATAGGGAGAGCAGCTGAGGGAAAAGGGGTCATTCAGAGAAATAGAAATAGCGAGATTGGAAAGACACAAAATAAAGATAGAGAGAAAATGGGAGAAAGGTATGTTGGGAAAAACAAGAATAAAAGAAACAGAGAGATAGTGTATATAGGTAGGGATAGAGAGAGAGATATGGAAAGAGCCACGGGTAGAGAGGGAGAGAGAAACAAAGAGAGAGGTTGTGTGTGAAAGCGATAAAGAAAGGGAAAGAGAAAGAAAGGCGAACTGAAAGAGAGAGTGAGAGGAGGCCGTAGAGAGGGAGAGAGAGAAATAGCAACACAGAGAAACTAACAGAGAAAGGGCTAGAGAGGCAGGAAGATGAACAATAAGAGAGAGAGCGTTAGAGATGCACAGAGAGAGAGAGAGAGAGAGCGAGAGAAGGTGCAAGTGAGGGACATGGAGGGAAAGAGAACGAGTGATAAGGTCTGAGGTAGAGTGAGAGCGGGGGACACCAAGAGAGGTAGAGACAAAGAATCAGAGAGAGAGAGAGAAAGGGAGGTAGAGTGTGATAGATAGAGGGAGAAACGCTGGTGGTACACCAGGGGGTTTCATGCAGTGTTCATTCCAGTCCTGAAAGTCAGCAGTATAAACTGACAGTGTGTTTTCTCCAGACGGGCGCAGGGATTGTGTTCCTCTAACCACTTCCATCTCCAGCACACATGGTGGAACTTTGATGGGGACGCTGTCTGCGAGGTTATGCAGCAGCAATCTCGTCTATTTGACCCGTCTAGCTGCACCAGAGCCCCCTCCTGTGGTGCCAGCCCCAAGGATGGAGCGCATTATCGAATTGTAATACACTGTATTCCGTAATGCCTCCGACGTGTCATGTGATCTCCAAAGGGTCATTTCAATTGGTTGCAGGCTTCAGTCATATGTCACATCTCGATAAGAGCAGACGGTAATCTGGTTGTGTTGTGGTGTGCAGTGTGTGATATGCCCAATCATATTTGGAAGGGGCCTTCTTGCCTACGCGTGCACAAGCCAGCAGGGCTTGAAAACTAAATTATTTTTCAAACGTTCGGTTCTGAACGGTTCGGTTCTGAACGGTTCAGCCAGGGCTAACGTTTTCGTTCTCAGAACCATTCCGCCACAAAAACATCGGTCCTGAACCGGTTCGGAACGGAAACATTTCGTTCTTAAAGTTCCTAATTTTGTGAAATATTATGTTTTTTATATAGTTTATACAGAATATATTTGGTTGACTTTCAAACTTCAGTGCAACTGTACTAACATGATAACCGTGTTTAAAACGCCATTACATTCGCTTCCTTGTCTGTCCACAAGATGGAGCCCCAGATGCATGGGGCTTGATGACTGACAGTGAAAGTGGGCGGAAATACTCTCCCAGACATATGTCTGAGTATATGTTAAAATATATAGAGAACGAAAAACCGGTTTTGTGGATTTCATAATGTTCCGTTTCTGTTCAGTCAACTGAACAGTTGAAGAAATCTTTTTTCGTTTCTGTTTCCGCTCCTCGTAAAATTCAGTACATTTCCGTTTGTTTCGGTTTTCGTTTTTGTTCCTTGAACCGGTTCAGAGCCCTGCAAGCCAGTAAATAGTATGCATGAATTGGCAAGTTGGAGGGCATCATTTTGACTGGCTGTTGGCCTCATGATAATGTTGATTGACATTTTGGTAGCCTATGGGTGATAGTGCAGTCACTGTGTTCCTAAAAGTTGGCACGTTGTCTGCAGGACTTTGCAAGAAATCTCCGAGATGCTAGTTGGGGGCGCTACCATCGGGTACCGATAATTATCGTGCATCTCTATCAAATATATATTTTTTTTAATTGAATTTTAAAAAGCGGCAACTTAATTTTGTTACTTAGTTTGACATTGTAATCCCAGCAAACAGTGGGAGACAAACAGAGTGAGTCAACGATAGACTTAACAAATCTAAACAAAAACATTGATGATAGCAATGCTGGGTTAAGATTGCCAAAGGTGAGGTTTTGCCTCTGACAGACCCAGAAGGAAAAAGCTGGTTATCTTGAGAAAATGGCCCATGTGTGGGCTTGGCTGGGTGGGCTTTAGGGGTCTCTCCTGTCGCCTGTGTCAGACGGAGACTCTGTTGGTGCGGCGCTATGTGAGCAGCATGGGAATGTGTTGAAATAGCGAGAGACGGAGGGGGAGGTCAGTTAGAGAGAGACTGAGACAGAGGCAGTGATTCTATCGCTCAATTCCGGGAAATGGTAGCACTGAATACTTGTTATTATATCTACACATAGGCTGTGTTCGAAATCGCTCGCCATCCCTCATATAGTGCACTATATGGGGTGCACGGCATTTTGTATTGGTGTCTGAATTCTCTATGTACCCTATATAGTGCACTGAAAGTATCCCACAATAACAATGTAACCCATAATGCATTGCGAGACATTTTAAAAATGACCTAAATTTAATAAAAATGACACGGCGGCGGGAGTAAATAGCGACCGACTGCGGCAAATAGTTATAAATGTAAGTACGGTAATTTTGACTTTTACTGACGATTGTTGAATTTTATAACATTTTTTATAATTATATTATTTCATAATAATTTTGACAGCATCATCTCTAGTGTCCGAAATCTTGGCCGTTGATTGGACTATAAGTGAGTGCACTATATGGGGGGTAGGGAGTAGGAGAGTAGGAGATAGGGAGCGATTTCTGACTCATTCATAGTGTATTATAATACAAAGAAGAGGATCTCTTCTTTCTGGAGTATTTTTGTAGAGGATCTGGATGTACAGGTATAGCCAATAAATCTCACACTCTAGTAGTAAGAAAACGGGGCAACAACCCTGCCTTGCTTAATGTCGAGCAGGCAGGCACAAGACACTACAAGCACACATACAATGACAGTGTACTGCGATGTTGTCACAATGCAATGTGGCAACATTTTAACACAATCATATTTGCCAGTAAATCACAACAACTAAGCAATTTGCAAGATTGTGTTATTGGCTTTTATCACGAAACAATGAATTGCTTCAAATTCAATCGATTTTTTTATCTAATCTTTTTGCACATTACGAATGTCAAAACCTATTTGTAATTATACATTTTTCAAGTGTGTTCTTACTCAGTATCTGCTCAATATAATGAAAACGAAAGTAGCAAATGCAATCTAACTTACACTTGAAATATAATATTCATCAATCTAACGTCGGTACTATAAAGAGCAGCGGTCAGTAATCAGATTACTCTTTGCAAATAACTGTGACAGCTACTATGTAATGAGTGACTAGGAAGTCAGACCATTGTCTGTCTTGCGGTGGTGGATTGGTGGAAGAGAGGTTTTATAGACACATTAGCAGAAGATAAGCTGAAAACTAGGTCTTGTTTTTGCGAAAGGCCGGGCAAGAAAAAACCACTGTGTCCGTCTGGCTCAGGTTTCAAGAAGAAAAAGAAAATGAGACAGTCTGAGATTAAGATCCTGATCTCTTAGAAAGTGTATAAACAGTTGTTTATTAAAAAGTCTGTGAGTCTTCCCCGCTTAATTTTGAATCAGCTATTTGAATCCATCAATGGATCAGCTTACCCCCCTTATTTCTCTTTTTCAAGTAGTTGTATGCTTGTTATGTGTTGGGTTCGCTCAGTTTGTGTTAATCTATTTACTGATTTATAATATCAATTTGATTATCAAACAATTTGTCAAAAATTGTAATACTGTAGCAACCCTACATTTTATATTATCGAGCCATCATAGACAGGACCACGTGTATAGTAGGCTGATGTAATCTTGGCCGCAATGTACGTCATTGGGGGCTGGCTTGGTGACCAGAAGGTTCTGTGTTTTGTGTATTTAAGGAGTGAGCCTACGGGCCATCTTGCTCTTTGCTGATCCGGTCCAGAAATAAAGACATCGCAAGAGCAACTTGGAGGTTTCCCGTCGTGCATTCTACCCCTACTTCACAGCGTTTTTTCCGACCTCTAAAATACAATACATTTGGTGCACATTGGAAGAGTCTCTTCCTTCCGGTCCATAGTAGGTCCATAATATTCCAAAACCTCCATGAATGCTACTGAATGAAAAACCCATTACATTATCATCACTTTACATTTAACCTGATAATTGAGTTTTTGCTCATGCAGGGTAAATGTCCTGCCTTGAATGACACTCACCATATTATCTAGCAGGCCAAAGAAGTGAACGATTAATTGATTAATGAGCGATAAAATGAATGATAATCAGATAATACATTAACCAAAAACTGGCATTCCTAGTTTTGTGTGGCTATAGAGGATAGACTTTGTTCTTGGCTTTTATGTTAGATAATCCAGAACTCCACATCTTGCCTCTCTGGTTTGGTTTCTTCAACATCTTGTTTTCAGCAAGTGCATCAACACTATTAATAAAACCCCTGATAATCCTAATAGAGCCAGTGCTGTTGTGTTTTCCAGATGGGCTGTGGGACTCAGAGCACCCCCTGCTGGTCAGTCTGGGTGTGTTCCCTGTCAAGGCCATGCTGAGTGTGGAGCAGGATGTATGGGTGTCCTGTGGTGGGCAGGTCTCCATCATCAGTGCCTCCTCACACACTGTACAGGTATGGAGATGGTGGCTGTTTTTCTAATACAGGGGTTCTTAACTCTTTCAGCGTCACAGACTTCAATAGACGTCCTTCACAGGAGAACACATACTTAACGGCCAAAGACGGTCAAAAGACTATTTTAGAAAATGTCAAAAAGTTTGAATTGCAAATGTCCTCAGAAAGTTATGTTCTGATCTCATTTGTGTAGAATATTTGGCGGACCTTCAAACATCTGTGTAAATACTTGAGCGTTAAAATGCTTGCCACTGAAAGACCCCAAGGACCCCTTTTTATGGCTTCAAGTTACTCAGGGACCCCTTCATTTTAAGGGCCATAATCGATAAAAACGGATAAAAAAAACATTTGAGCGAGGGATGGGGCAAACAAGGAAGCGATTAATCTCTGCCGATTAATGGCAATTGTGTCATTGTGTATCGTCGATTAATCGGTTAATTGGTTGCAGCTCTACTCAGTAGCTTATTTGTAAAGGGAAGGGATTAACCTTTTTGATTGACCCTTTTTAAGTAACCTTCCCAACCGGGCCCCATTCCTTGTGAGAAGTGTGTGTCCACTGCTTCCTCCATGTGTTGGTGGAGTGCCACTGGGGACCTCCTCAGAGTGTGGCCCACTCATTGTGTTGTAACCACTGGTTCAGTGTGGGAGGAACAGCAGGCTGTGGGTGGGCTGAAGAGTGTGGACGTGTGTGTGTGTGTGGGCAAGGAGCTGTGGGCATGTGTGTAAGCATTTACTGAGCACTGCCTGAACTCAGTTGTCTTATTCACATTTGGGGATCATTACCTGCGCAGAGCATGTTTTCAGTCGCTTTGGTTTGTCTGTCAGCAGGATAACTGAAAAAGTTGTGCATGGATCTGGATGAAAATTTGTACAGTTGTTGGAAATGACACGTGATTATTGTTATTATGATATTTTGGTGCATTTCCGTACCCTATAAGTAACATAACATAATAGTGTCTCGTTTGACAACTGTATGAGCTTACAAACTGCAGCAACACGCAGCAGTTGCTTGAACTCTACTGTGTATGCCTAACACAGCTCAGATAGTGTAGCGCTTAGCGCTATGGTCTGCCAAGCTGGAGACCCGGGGAGATCATGAAAATATTTATTTTTATGACTATAATCCCGCGTGCCACCAAGAGCGAACAAACGGATCTAGTGATTACATTTTGGTGCATCTCTGTAGCCTATAAGTAACATAATAGTGTCTAGATGTTTTGGCATCACTAACGGCAAAACTATAGATATATATGTTTCCGCAAGCTCCTCTGCATCTCGTATAGAGAGCACGTCACCAACGAAGAAGTGAAAGCCAAAATAAAACAAGCCATTGGACCATATGAAGAACTACTAACCCCAGTCAAAAAAACGGAAACTAAAATGGTACGGATTGTCACAAGATCCCAAGGACTCTCAAAAACAATCCTTCAAGGCACAGTGCCAGGGGAAGGAGGAGAGGAATTGATTGGAAGATAACATCCTAGAGTCGACAAGGTGCAGGCTGAGTGACACCATGCGTATGGCCGAGGACAGAGAGAGATGGCGAGAGCTGGTTGCAAAGTCTTTAATGGCGCCCCAACCGTCAGCCAGACTACGGGACTGATGATGATAATAACATTCACTTAATATGAACATGTTGTTATTGGCATATCCAGGGTTCCTTCAACTTCCTTGTCATCGGTTGGGTCGTGATGAAGCTATATAATGCGTAACAGAGCAGAGAGAACATTGAAAGACCAAAACCGCACCACTCGTCACCTACAGAATTACTAGAGCCTTTAATCTACTGGGGGCCTCTTACCAGCAACATCCTGGACATTTGGAGGTTATTCATGAACAGTTTTACAAAATGCAAATCACTTTATTATATGGGCGTACCGGCACGAGAAAATGTACATTATCAACCCTTAACTCCATAGAGGGTCAACACCTAACAGACACACACTGATACAAACGCAAACACAGGAACAAACACAGTCATTGTTAATCCTGTTATCTAATCTTGATAATCTCTAATCTCTGTCAATCTCATTATAGCCATGCTCTCTACCTTGCTCTCTTCCTGTAGGTCTCTCTTTCTTTCTGTCTTTCTCTGTATCTCTGTACCACTTTCTCTCCCCCTCCCCCATTTTTATCCTTCTCTTTTATCACTTTATCCCCTCTCTCTCTCTTTTTCTTTCTCTCTCTCTACCTCTGTCTCACTACCTCCCTCTTTCTCCCACTCTGCCTTGCAATCTCTACCTTTTAAGTCAGATATGGCTTTATTGACATGGTAATGAGCACCATACACTGCCAAAGCATACATAACAAACATAAAATATACAGCAAAAAGTAAATAAATTGATATACATATGTACAGCATTTCTATCATCTGTACTGTAATAGTAATATGTCTTCAAATCAACGTGCATGGAGGTTCATCTCTCTCCTGTCCACTGGTCGTCCCTCAGTCGTTCGCAGTCTGACCACATGTTGTTCTGCTATTAATTACACGTTCACTTTTCTCTTCTAGGAGATATTGCAGTGCTGTCTGGTCAGGGATATTCTGAAATTATTTGTATTTCTGTGAGATTTTTGGGGAAGTATGATTCTCTAATGTCTTTATATGCATCACAGTGCAATAGGAAGTGTAGCTCTGTCTCCACCTTTCCTTGGGAAGTTTGCATTTTCTGTGCTCTTAAGGGCGCCATGTCTCTCTGTGCCGACCTGTTTCTATCGCTACTCTGTGGTCACTTTATCTTTATCGAGTTAAGGCCTTTGTCAGTTTGGGATCTTTGATTGTAGTCAGATATTCTGCTATATCTACCACTCCTCCCTGCTCTTTCCCCCCCTCTTTCCCTCGGTCTCTTCCTATCGGTGGAAGTGAAGTTCATTATATCCAGTGATTTGTGTTGCTAGGATATTTGATTTGGGTCGCGTCAGTCACTTCCAGTTCAGGAGGTGTGGCTTGTTGTCCACTCGTGAATGCACTCTTCCATGTCCATGTTGTTCATGGCCCCCGGGCAGTCTCTGGTTTAACAAGGCCAAGGTTCAGATAAGAACAGACAATGGCAATTGTAAAGACCTCGTGTTAAATGCTCACCGTTCTAGTGGTGCTGGCAGTATCTGAAGGCATATTTGGACTGCAAAAAGTACTGTATTCCTTTTATATAAACAGATTAATACATTAAATAATAATGTCACTTTAGATAGGTGTATGTTTGGTTCTGTGTGTGTGGAAGAGAGAGAGAGAGAGAGAGACTACATAATGTTTTTACGTTTCTTTTGCACATTTCGACCATTTTCAAGTGTTTATTTAGTTAGCGGAAAGAGGACGAAGAAGAGGGGGAGAGACATGCAGGAGAGCTGTCATGCTTTGCAGCGCACTGCCTAGATTTTAACCTGGGTGTTTGTGTGTGTTCATGTATGTCATGTATGTGTTGTATACATGAACATGTGTGTTTGCATATGGGGGGGGGTGGAGGGGTGTGTTTATGTGTTTGTGTGTGTATTTGGGTTTGGGGTTTTTATGTATGTGCACGTGTTTCTATGAGTGGGTGCTTGTGTGTGCTCATCCATGTGTGGTGTCTGTGTGTTTATGTATGTGTGTGTTCATATAAGTGGGTGCTACACTTTCTGTGTAGCTCTGTGAATAGGCTCTCCTTGGTCAAATAATTACCACCCACACACACAGCGCCCCACATCCTGGCCTGCTGCCAGGCCCAGAGTATGTGGCAACCGGGCAAAGCACTGCTATGTACCGGTCCATAGACTGTAGACTCACTTCATTCAGAGAGAGTGTCATCCAGTTTATCTTGAGGACTTTTTGTTAATGAGTGTTTCTGCAAAGAGACTCGGCCATGTGTGACTGTGTGTTCAAACCTGGTACGGCCTGACATCATCTAGCTACCGAATGAAATGTAGATTTATTTTCTGGGCGCAAGCACCATTTTTTTTATTGAGAGATAGCGACAGGATTAAATTAAATCAGAAACGGGGATGAAGAGTCGAGGGGGGAGACATTGCAGAAAAGCCGGAGAGAGGATCAGAACCCGCACCCGGCCTACAGTCTGGGGGGCGCACCCTATAACCACTAACCAACTAAACAGTCGGGGGGGTGTGGCAGAGTGGTTAGAGAGAGCGTCTCCCCCTGACTCTTCATCACAGTTTCTGATTTAATCCTGTCACTTTCTCTCTTAATAAGGAATGAAAAATGGCGCTTGTACCAAAAAAAATAACCCAAAAAACAAACAAAAAACACAGTCAGGCGCTTCGGTGGGGCGGGGCAATCCCAGGCGAGTTTGGAGAATACAGTCGGCTAGAAGGCTAGCAGACTAATTAATTGACCTGGTGTGAGTTGGAAGACGAGCACAGGCCAGGGTATCTAGGTTTAAAATCGACAAATCTGGGAGCCGATCTGCAGCAGGTAAAGAAAGCGCCCAGCCGACGTGGTGTCACTTCCAGTTAGTGACCCTTGTTATTGCACATTCTGCTACCAGCAACAAATAGTGAAATATGATCAACTATACTTTCAGTTGAGTTCATCCTTTCAGTACTTTATCCCACACTGTGGCCAAGTATAATCCCGTCGTGTTGCTCTCTCCTTCCTCCTGAATCTCTCCTACAGAGACAGCTGGAGGCCCACCAGGATGAGGGGATGGTGGTGTCCCACATGGCCGTGGCTGGAGTGGGGATCTGGATGGCCTTCAGTTCAGGATCCACCCTGAGACTCTTCCACACAGAGACCCTGGAACACCTGCAGGACATCAACATCGCCACCCCCGTTCACAACATCCTTCCCTGTGAGTGTGGATTAAATAATGGAGGTCTTGCTGCTTAAATATTTGAATACTGGATGCAACGAGCACTGCCCCCTAGGGGCCGTGGAGTACATGTGCGCTCAGGCTCGGGCCTTAATGGAGAACAATTGCAGAGGAGTGGACGAAACATACGGAATGCTCCAGTAAACAATCGCCACTTAGGGATTAGCTGGTGTCTATTAGGGCTAAGGGAGGGGTTGAGCGCATACAGGAAGACAACACGACGTGTGTGTGTAAGAGAAGCTAGGAAAATATTTTGCTTAAAGCTTGTTCATAGTGACTTACTGTTTGCCGATCAACAGTCGTGTACAGCAGAGCCAACTCCTCCGTCGCTACTGGCTGCCGTACCAAAACAGCGCTGCAGGCACCGCTCAGCGGGGACCGCTGCCCACAGCCGTGCCGTTTTTAAGATGGTGACGATGCCGCTCAGCTGGGGGGAGGGGGGCATTTTTAAATCGCCACACCCCTATTATCCTGTATGGCTGCATTGGAGAATACTGCATAAATACTTGATACTTTCGTTTGAGGCATCCGAACGTGAGGAGTTATGTGTGGTGGCGATTAAGCTTGGTCCGGTATAAGATGGCATAGGAGAGTGATCACGGTACAAAGACTCTTATCCGTCTTCTCGAGCGCTTTGAGGGCATGGTGTTGGGTCTCGACTTCCTTGTATAGATCTTTATAGCGTTTTTTCGGTTGCGTCGGTACGGATTCAATCGGCCAATCAGCATGGACGTGGGGGGAGTTTGTACAGGCTACGGAAGGCATGGGCAGAGTTTGTACAGGCTACGCGAGACATGGGCGGAGTTTGGTTGTTTGGTTTAAGACTGGATAACACAATTTGATTGACATTTTTTTTTCTGACCCTGGTTTTATCAGACCCAATGCAAACGTCTAGCGATGTGTGATGCGTGGACAATGTGTTGGTTCTGCCTCGCCAGGCTAAATGGCATTGTCGAGGCTGTTGGCTGGTTTGACGCTGGGGGCGCTGTGGTTACACTTGAAGTTATTTGGTAGCCAGATGATGCCAGGTTGTATTGGGATTGAACACACACTTACAATGTCATCTTTTAGTGCTGACAGTGCTAAAACTGAGCATGTGGTGCGAGCCAAACAGCACAGTGTGCCTTTGTTACGGCAGCACCAGCAGTTCCGCTGCTCGGACCTTAACGCCGCCGCCTGCTTTTTCTGCGTGTCCAGGCTTTTTGCATCGGGACCCGGGCCAGACGTCTGTCTGTAATTAGCCCGTGTCAGCATGGGAGGGTCGTCCACGGGGAAATTTCTCTTTCCAGCGGCCCGCTGAAGGACCGTTGGGCCTGTCCTGTGCCCCTTCAGCCTGAAACGCACGGGAACCCTTGATGTTTATGACTTTCTGTCTTCAGCCGTAGTTGCTGCTCGCTTGAACTGTTGAACCCGGTTGATTTCAGGGCTGTTGCAGCGAAGGAACGGTGCGCTGTCCGTCATGTTTGATGCTTGGAACAATACCATGAGCAGTACAACACAATGTGGTGCAGCACAACACAATGTGGTGCACTTTGAATTAGACTATAAGCCTGAATGGACGTGACTTAAAGTGGATCTCAGATGGGGGGCGCAATGGCTGACTGGGTATAGAGCACCCCCCCCCCTCCCCCTCACCGTACCATAGGTCAAGTAGCGCTGCGGGTTCTCATCCCCTCTCCGGCTTTTCTGCAATGTCTCTCCCCGACTCTTCATCCCAGTTTTCCAGCTAATCCTATCGCTATCCCTCAATAAAAGAATGAAAAACGGCGCTTGCAAA
>OMKY01231555.1:0-13227 GCA_900302395.1 Bregmaceros cantori | reverse complement strand
GAACCCGGTTGATTTCAGGGCTGTTGCAGCGAAGGAACGGTGCGCTGTCCGTCATGTTTGATGCTTGGAACAATACCATGAGCAGTAGAGTTTCTCCCAGCACAACACAATGTGGTGCACTTTGAATTAGACTATAAGCCTAAATGGACCTGACTTAAAGTGGATCTCAGATGGGGGGCGCAATGGCTGACTGGGTATAGAGCACCCCCCCCCCTCCCCCTCACCGTACCATAGGTCAAGTAGCGCTGCGGGTTCTCATCCCCTCTCCGGCTTTTCTGCAATGTCTCTCCCCGACTCTTCATCCCAGACTCTTCATCCCATATTTCAATCTTGGTTTTTAAGGAAAAGGAAAACTATTTAATCATTCATTGACAAAGTTGCTTGTATTTACAAATTCAGCATTTTGTGTCTGCCCTTATTTGGGATTAGGTTCAACCTTAAAGCTGTATTGCGTGTAAGATGTATATTGCCAAATTCCTGCATCGCAACGATTCACCATAATTACCCAACTACTTAGGAAACTCTGAAGAATGCAGTGTATATTTAAATGAGATACATTCTGCATTCACCCATGTTGAACTTCTGCCTAATTTACAATTTCACAATTTCCTTAAAATAACGTCCTAATACCTATCACCAGGCAGAGAAGACTGTTTGTTGATCTTACTGTCCTGCACCATGGAAGGTTGGGGGGTGGGGGGTCATCCCTCTGTAACAGTGCTAAGGCTAACCCCAACGTAACCATGGCAAGGCTCATGGGGGCAGACAGCTGCTGTCGCAGTGTGTAATCTCTGTCCACTTACATCAGCCTGCAAGCACTGTAATCTGTCTGCTAGTCAGCTCTCCGAGCGTGAATACCAGAGGACTCAAAGGAGCCCAATCACACACTCGGTCAGTCTTTGGACGGGGGTGGGGGGGACGGACATGTGCATTGAAGACACGCGCACATGTCCAGAACAACAGAGACCGAACAATTCATTCCTATGTTGGCCAAAAATACGTCATTAATTTATTAACAAACAATTAATCGAAAATGTGTACTACAAATACGATACATATGCCACACGTGTGCATTCTGCATTAACGAAAAACCAAAAATAAATATATTCTTTGATGGAATTAATAGGATGCAGCAAATTAACTGCGGTTCCAAATTGTGATTATCGTTCATGTAAATAATCATCAGTTAATCAATATTGATTAACCACATCAACATCCCTAATTCTATTAATTTTTAATTGATTATTGATCATCTATAAAGTGGCTTACTAATCAATAATTTTTGGTTGTATCCCAATTCCATTCATACTAATATGCAATGCTAATTTGGCAAGGCTAGGTGATGATGGGATTGAAACCACGAGCGACTGCTCAGTCACTCATGGTTTCAATCCCATCATGCCCCGCGGCACCATTCATTGCCCCTCTCCCACAAGGCTACCGTCCTCGGGAGCTGAATCTCTTCGTCCGCGGACCCCACCATCTGACCGAGCGGCCAGTCCCACTTCTGACACCAATGTAATGGTTGGGGGGTCTCCACTCGGAGGGAGCAGGCAAGTGTACCAGGGAAGGCATGCCTGGATAGCGTTCCACAAGAGGCCAGTCTGGCTACTTGCCAAGCACCATCCAGATCGTACTTATACCCAGGGCTTGAAAACTAAATTATTTTTAAAACGTTCCGTTCCAAACGGTTCAGGGAGGCCTATGTTTAACGTTTTCGTTCCGCCACCAAAATATCGCCCCTGAACCGGCTCGGAATGCAAACATTCTGTTCGTTCTTAAAGTTCCTTATATTGTGCAATTTAGATATCGTTTATACATAATATATTTGGTGGACTTCAGTGCAACTATATTAACCTGAAAACTGTCGTTAAAACACCATTACATTTGCTTCCTCGTTTGTCCACAAGATGGAGCCCCAGATGCGTGGGGCTTGATGACTGACAGTGAAAGTGGATGGAAATAGTCTCCCAGAAATAGTAAATGTTAAAATATATAGAGAACAGAAAAAAAATTTAATCGGTTTTGTGGATTTCATTATGTTCCGTTTCTGTTCCTTGAAACAGTTGAAGAAACAGTTGAAGAAATCTTTTTTCGTTTCCGTTTCTGCTCCTCGTAAAATTCTGCAAAATTCTGTCTGTTTCCGGTTTTCGTTTCCGTTCCTTGAAACGGATCAGAGCCCTGCTTATACCCCTCCGCGAGTGACAGCTCAGTCACTCATGGTTTTCAATCCCATCATGCCCTGCGGCACCATTCCTGACACTACTACTGATATTACTATTGAAATGTGTGACTGAGGTGATTGAGGTGAAGTGATTCCAGATGATTGAAAAAAAAGCTGTTTTCTTTTTTCAGTGTGCTTTTTTCGTGTGTCTGTGTGTGTGTGTGCATGCACACAGAGAATGGCATGCAGCCAGCCACTCCCCAGAAATCCACCAACTGGCAGTATGATGCGAAGGAACCTTGCTACTTTCCACTGAATGTCATCAAACTGATCCGCTAACAACACCAAGCCAGGTTCTGCAATCACGATCCGTCGAACGCGGTGGGCCGGCCAGCGGCCTTGCTCGGGAGGAGATTTATCAGCAGCTGCAGAAAGGAAGCTCTCTAACGAGCTTCAGATGAGAGGTTCCACGCGTCGGCCAGGTCGGCACGGGTCCCTGGCCACATGTGAATGATAAAGACTACCGAAACACGCGTACCGGGCCTAAGGTGGATAATGCAATCCATGCTGGGCCAAGGGGGGATTCACTTCTTAGAAGCAGGCGCTTAAAGATGCAGTGGTTGAGATTAGGGATGCACCGATACCGGTATCGGGTAACGGCCCCAATACTCACTTGGCCCCGATACTCGTACTTGTCAAACAGTTGCCGGTACCATGAACCGATACCATGAACCGATACCATACTGATACCGCTACTGTGAAATGAGGCGGTGCTGCCTATTCTACTCTGACCTACATTCATGTCAAAATAATATATCAAATATAAATAAGCTTAATTTTTTATTTTATTTTTTTTATTATTTATTTTTTTATTTATGTATTTTTTTTTGTGGGGGGGGGTGTATCGATATCAGCGAGTATTGAAATTATTGTACTCGTACTTGTATCGGTTTTGTGGGCAAGCAAAAATATGGCACATGTGTCATAATGTCTTTTAAATTGAGCAAAAGACAGGCTTTTAACAGAACGCGGGATAAAATAACACAGATGTCAGGGGGTGATTGCGAATTACCATAGGTCCCCACGTAATCCAATGGCAGTGTGAATTGGGCTTTAGAGGTAGGGTTGGAAATCGCTCTGTGAGAGACGATTTCATACCTATCTAGGTACACAAGTTATGATTAGATTCAAAAGTGATACAATTGAAATACAGAACGGTTCGATACACTACCATACAGTCCAAAAACGATTCGATTCAATCCAGTTTAAGAGAGACAACGTTATGATGCGATTACAGTGAAAGATAGCGGAAAAGGGGATGGCAGACATACAGGAAATAGTCAGTGGGGAGAATCAAACCCACGACTCACCGTGCCATTGTAGCATATGTGTGCCCGAGCTACTGGGCAACACTCATTTTTTTCTCTTGGTATCCCTCACTCCATTTTCATCCAGAATTCCTGAAATGTTAAGTTGTCGCTACTGACAAATATGAAATATTGTAGTGAAAGGTAGACCCATGATGAGGTGCACACGGATGGGCCGCGGGGCCGCTCGGTCATTGGCGAGGGGCAATGGGGCGAGGGGGAGGATGGAAGCTATATGGTGGGGGGGGGAGTGTAGTGAAACGGCGCAGTGCATTGTGGGCCTGCACCGTTGGTCACTTGGCATGTGCCGACATGCCCCTATAAATAGAGTCTGAACGGAGCTTGGCAAAGAGCTCAGTCTGTTGTCGATCTGGTTCAGGTCTATTCCCCAGCTCCTCCACGTGGGGGCAGCCACTACAATACGAAAAAATCTGGATGGGGGGTGAAAAACGTGCGTATCCGTAGTTACCGTAGAGTATAAAGGAGGCCTTATTGTGAAAATAAATAAAACAAACGTACTGCTCCTTCTGATGTCTGTGGAAACCTGCTCGCTAAGGTGGTGTACACTTAGGCTTAGGAGACGTGGGGCGCGGGGGCAAAATTTCCAGGCAGGCGGGGGGAATGCGCTGAAGCTGCAGAAAAAGCGACGTATCGCATGTGGCACGCAGGTCAAAGTGCAACACTCATTACGACCGCTCCCAGTAATATTGGAAGTGTGAGGGGGGAAGAGGGTTACCGAACACAGGTACTAGAAAATGGATTGATATTGGATCCAAGGCGGTTCACACACGCACACAGGTTTCCTGTGTGCTAGCAGACTGGCTGAATGGCTGGCCCTTCAACAAGGCTCAAACATTTATCCAACCATTTCCTCTACACGAGAAAACCATCTTCAGCTGGGCGCACCCTCTCTGTGTGTATGTGCGAGTGCAAATGTTGTTTTTTTGCCTCTTAATTATTTATTGAGGCTGTGCGAGTCTGTAGCTTCATGTGCATTTGGTTTGCTCTAACCAGACCTGTCCAAAAAAGGTTTTCCAGTAGTAATGTCATACCACCAAAATGTCCATTACATTCAAGTTCTGGAAATCCAATCATCTCCGGTATTCCCCCAAGGTGGAACAGGTAGTCCGCAAGATGTCGGGTATTTTGCAAAGCGCCAGGTATTTCGCAAGACGTCAGGTATTCTGCAGTGCTGCTCAGTTAATCTAGCAGGTTTTGCACGTGTTCGGGCATTTCCTGATACCCATGAGATAGATAAATCACAGATTTCTGTGGCTGAAGTAGTCACGTTGGTTCTTGGTACTTCTTGAACCTGGACCATTGCTTAATTTGAGGGGGAGCAAGGGGGTCTACTCGTCCCCAGCGGTCCGGGACAAATTAAGCACTGCCCTGGACTAAACGACTAAACACCTTCTGTATGGTGATCAGAAGTATTTATAACAAGATGTTGCTCATTATGACCAGATACGCTCACCATCGTTGAAAACAATACTCGACTTACAATGACACTGCCTGTGTGACAGTTCAACTGTCTGACTGGTACTATATACCAGATACGGGACTGGGAGTTATAGGATTTCTGTATGATTCTGAACGTATTCTATAACAAATTACATATGAAACATGACACGTATCTGTATGCATATTTAATTATTTAAATGTACAGTGACTTGGTCAAACTATCAAGTGTTGTGGCCAGCAGCAACACACTTATACCCAATACAGGCTGCTTCATGATTGTTTACTGACAAAACTATTGGATATTTTAGAGGTCGTAGAACCGCCGTAAGGTGGGGGAAGAAGGCACGATGGGAAACCTCTAAGTTGCTCTTGCGATGTCTTTATTTCTGGACCGGATCAGCAAAGAGGTAGATGGGCTCACTCCTTAAATACACAAAACACAGAACCTTCTGGTAGGTGATGTCACAATCACCAGTCACCAAACCAGCCCCAATGAAGTACATTGCGGCCGAGATTACATCAACACGTGGTCCTGTCTATGATGGCTCGATAATATAAAATGTAGGGTCACTACAATATCATCATATGAAACTAATGAAACACTAGCCTGTGGTACTAGGTAGTTGCCTACTACGCCAGAGAGTTTGAAAGATTGAGCTAGGCGAGCATGCAGCCAGTATTTGCTTTAGTTTTTGCTAGCCAAACTCAACCGGCCGTTCACCAGCAGTAATAATATCAACTGCTCCCATTCATATTTCATCCAGCTCCGCTTGCCTCTGTAATCTGTTCAACATGCAATAAAATCCTTGGCGCTCACACGTTTAGCAAGTTAGCGCGCCACTAATGAAGGAAAATGCCGTGTAGGAAAGTTCTGTTGGTAGACAATCACTGCAGAGCCAGAGGGAGGCGCTGCTCTGACCTAATTACTGTGCCCGGTGTGACAAACTTGACCATATGCAACAGAACAAGTGTCAGAAAATGTTAGACCAGTACACATTCTTGCCACTACGTCGCTCTGTGTAGATATTTTGGGGTTAGGCCTTATTTATACTCCAAGGTAACTACGGATATGGACAGTTTTCATCTGGTCTCATCCATTGTTTGTACATAGCGAAAGATGTTAGCTTCCTGGACCTCAAGATAAAACCAGAGCAATAGATGGGTTTACGTGTGAAACACTGGTGGGAGTAATTTTGTCCCGCCGCTCTGCAGGTCACTTCCGGTGCCTTATTGTTGCCTATGCTAACTCTGGTACTGGACCGAGGTCTGAGCACACAAAACACACAAAACACACACCAGTTGAAAATCCGACCAATAGGTGTCGGTCTGTGAGCAGTTACAAATCACCCCACTCGCTCCGTTCATAATTTTGTATAAATATTTATGAAATGCAGTCAAAATCCAACTTAAAGTTATTCACCGAGTGGTCACATGTTCTTCTGGACCAATAGTCTGGCTGCTTCTTCTAGTAATTCCAAAAGGAATGAGAAAATGGAACGAGTTGCACTGATTATTAAATCATACATTTGTGGGTCACAGATCCGCACGAGAGCATTTGGGTGAGGAATAGCACACCAAAAGTTACCACCACCCTTTTAAAATAACCCTGTAGCCTGTAGGTGTGTGTTCCCACCAAATAGACATGTTGAAAAATAGCCCAAAGCACGGCAAACTAAATGACATCGGACGTGACGTTCAGAGACCGGAAATACCCGAACTTATCTATAACAAAAATAATCATGATAAACATGTCAAAGCATGAAAATACTGTGTTTGGAAAAATAAACAGGAATAAAAAACGTGGGGTGGATTTCCCTAATGGGACGCCTAAATAAATTTGCTCATTAATCATTCTGCGAAATGTAATTTCTTCTCGTTGCCATAACATGTTTTAACCGATTACTTGATTAAGAACATACATTTTTAAGGATACTCAGTTAGCAAAATATTAGATATCTGCAGCCATACTGTATATTATCCACTTCTTTATCTAAACATGTGTCTACCTTTTTAGCACCTTTACTATGACCCTGGATTTGTCAGTGTCAGGGACACTCTACCCACTGAGCCACAGCGCTAGTTATTAACACAAACAGTGCCACGCCAGACCAAGACACCATGTCGCGCTGGAAGCGGGCTGCGGTGTTTGGGAAGTGGGCGTGTCTCCCGTCGTCGCGGCGGCAGATCAAAGTTGGGTTGTCTCCGAGGGACCGGCTGGGACTGGATGGTGTTGGTGCTGAGCTCAGCACTATTTGACTTCTCCTTGTGGGTGCGGAACTCAAAATATTATCATTCTGACTCCCCGATCCGTCCCACGCACGGCTGGCTTCACACCTTAGACTGTGTATAGTTCACACACAGGCATGTGCACGAATGCTTGTAGAGGCGTACACAGACACACACACATTAGTGCAGAAAAAACTAGGCACGTATATGCAGAGATCGGCAGTAACGCATTACATTTACTCCGTTACATTTTTTGTGTACTTTTTTACTGTTGGAGTACATTTTTTCACATGTCACTTTCTTCGCCTTTAGTGACACCCGTTGGGAACCGTTGGCACATATGTTGACATCATATCTCTCTCTCTCTCTCTCTCTCTCTCTCTCTCAGGACTCTCTCTTCTCTCCCGCTCTCTCTCTCTCTCTCTCGCGGCCTCTCTCTCCCCCTCTCTCTCTCAGTGTCTCTCTCGCTCTCTGTCTCTCTCGCCAATGTTAGTTTTTTAACTGAAAGTTACTTAGTACTTTCGCTACTTAAGTAACTTTTTGTGGAGTACTTTTACTTGAGTAACTATTTGGATGGCTACTTTTTACTTTTACTTGAGTAATATTTTACTGAGGTAACAATACTTTTACTTAAGTCATTTTTATGGCTACTCTGACCATATCTGCGTATATGTATCTCATGTATACAATACTATTGTATACAAAAATATCTATAGAATATCATGAATTTGTAAAATCCAAGAGGAATCTAATAAATATAGTCGACAAGAAGTTTAATAATGAATATTCTGCAATTAAATAAATTCTTGTTATTGTTATTATTGGTTTGAATGCTACAACCCCCCCAGTCCCCAAATGGTCCTTATAAATGTGATATTGTTATTATAAGTTCATTTTTTCCAGCATGAGCGAAAGTGGGATGTGAGACATCAGGTCGGCGAGGAGTACTCGCGACACTGCCCCATACCTGTGAACTAAATCACTGGCACCATACATATGCTGGATATGGGTGTCTTACTGCATGCGCCACAGAGCCAGCACGAATATGATATTTTTGTAAACCTTGCCCACGGTTTTGTACATGGCATGGAGACTGTCGGAGCCAGGATTTGAACCTTTCTGTCTTCAACCCTTCAGTCATTGGAATGGCGTACCTATACCTACTGAGCTACAGCCAGCCCCAATTTGATAATATCTGAAAACACAAACTATTGAATTGAGATAATTGATTTAAAAAGTAGTTGCGGGGGCTTGGGGTGCACCGATCACATTTTTTGCTACCGATCCGATCCCGATCCTTTGATTTTAACGATCGGCCGATCCCGAGTCCCAATACCGAGTCCCGATCCCCAATACAGAGTTCCGATCCTGCAAAAATTGGTAGTACCCAAACTATTTGCCACAATTGTCAATTTCAATCATAGTCAAAGTAAATAAACAGTCATTTGGCTCCCCAACTCATTTACTGATTCTGATCGGGACAAAATAACGAATCCCGATCCTTGGAAAAAAGTCTGATCGGCCCCCGATCACTGATCTGAGGATCGGTGCACCTCTAGCGGGGGCATGGTTAGAGAGCGCCCCCGGTTCGCATACCGTCTCCAGCTTTTCTGCAATGCCTCCCTCCGACTCTTCATCCCTGTTTCTGATTGAATCCTGTCACTATCTCTCTCAATTAAAGAATGAAAAACTAACTTTAGAAGAGAAAAAAAAGTATTTGCAGCTCTAATGTACAAAGTGACCTTTATCCATGGAAAGAGAGGGGGCTCACTGGGACCCCCACTAGAATTGGTGCACACTTTGACAAAACATTGTCCAGGAGGGAACCACGCTCGGATGAGATGACAATCAGAAACATGTTCTAAAATGCCAATGCCAGCACTTTGGGGATTTAATTGCTGCATTACACAGTGATCCGTGTCGTGTTGCGTAAGGCTGTTGTTGTCTGTCGCCGGAGAGGCTCGGTGGGGCTGTCGTCCCTCTCCGCCCTGAAAAGGGCACCGGAGAGGCGCCGCTTTTGTCTGTTGTCCGTTACCGAGGAGACGAGGTGGGAGGGTGGATGCGGAGGGGTGGGGCCGCGGTGCTGTAAGCTCTGCTGTGCTGTAGTTTAATGGGGACATTTAAACTGGCTAGTCCAGATAACAGCGCTACAGAAGATATCTGGGCTTCAAACCTGCAATTGATCGGTGGTGTTATTAAACACTGTGATAGGCTTGTTAAACATAACAGTATTAAATACTGTGATATCTTAAAATATCGATAATACCATGTTCAATGTTGGGATTATCGGCAGTAGGTCTTGTTGTGTACAACAACCACCTTACTTTTTAATGGTATGTACCGATGAGGCATTGGACTGTATGGAAGACATGGAACTGGGAGTTATAACTAACTACTGAGTTAATCCCTTAAGATCAAAACTGGGCAAATTATGTCACATTTTGCCAGTCTTGGTATAAAAATGTCTTTTTGATTTTGAAATTGATGTGAATTCAAACTTGGGGATTTGTTCATTCAGGAAAAAATAATTCTGACTCCATTTCCTTATATACTGACTTCATTACATCTTTACATATACTGACTTCATTACATTTTTATATATACTGACTTCATTACGTCTTTACATATACTGACTTCATTACATTTTTATATATACTGACTCCATTTCCTTTATATATACTGACTTCATTACATTTTTATATAGACTGACTCCATTTCCTTTTTATATATACTGACTTCATTACATTTTTATATAGACTGACTTCATTACATTTTTATATAGACTGACTCCATTTCATTTGTATATATACTGACTTCATTACATTTTTATATATACTGAATTCATTACATTGTTATATATACTGACTTCATTACATTTTTATATAAATGACTTCAATAGTTAAAGCACTAATTCTTCCCAGCTGTCATTTTCCCTGTTGTGTTGGAAACAATGACGGTGACAAAATAGACTACTATTCTAAAGAGTAGTAGTGGTCATCATAGTAGCAGCAGTAGTAGCAGTTGCAGTACTACTACTAGTAGTAGTAGTAGTTGTAGTAAAGGGTTCTATAGAGGTCAAGGTGAGACATTTGTATATTTTGTAATCTCTGAATCTCTGAACACAATGAGCAGCAAATGCAGTCATTGTTAGAGGGAGCAGACACACCTTCTAGCATCCTCTGGGAAAGAGCTATTCTGGAGCTAGTATCTGACATCTCCTCCCCAGATAAAAGGAATGAGGTCTGTCCAAGAACGTGCCTTACGACTCATCGGACTTTCCCTTGAAACAAAGTCAAACAGGACACCACTAAAGTAAACGGTTAGGCGCTACCCACTGCGATTTCCGCTTAGGCTGCCGCGAACGCCCAGACACAGAAGATGACAACCTTTTCATGTTTTGAGGCGGTCACAAGTCACAGCGCATCCAACCAGCCAGAGGAAACGCAGTGACGTATTTCATAAGAAATTACAGGAAATACACTTCAGTCAGAGCCATTTTAGTCAGAAACACAACAGAAGATTAAGAAGCAGCTCTTTTATTGAAATTATGGCTCTGTTCGGAGGAACTCCCTTATTTCCATGATTACCATGGAAAAGCACTAAATCAGGGAGCAGTAGCAGTGTAGAGAATTGTCACACTAGCACGCAGGGTGAGAAGGCAGCAGTAGTTAGCTATCGTCACGCAGGGTGAGATAGCTAACCCCCCATTAACAGAGCCAAGAGACGTGACAAGAGAACATGTCACATCATACACAACACTTGTGTTAGCAAAACAAAACAGTACATGGTTTAGGAGCGGGTAGAATTTATAGTGCGTGCCCAAGCTGTCCAGCCAATTGGTAGGGGAGAGAGTTAATCAGCTGAGGGGATACACCTGGATCAATTAGGAATGAATGAAGGGGAGGGCAGCAAGCTTCTTAAATATAAGTGGCCTGCCAGAAATAACATTTGTACTTTAAATTATACACTTACACTTAACATAGACTATGCCACGACATGTCACATGCTCACTCAATCCCTAGACAGGCTCACGCTCAAAATGCGTCCATCTTGTCTCGTTCAAATGAAACACACTTCTTTTCTCTGCATAGCAGCCTGTGTATCTGCATCAGAATGGAAGAAAATGAAAATGAAAATGGCTGAGTTTGGTGCACACCACTGCACATTCTTTTAAAATTTGCTTGCTATATGAGGCACATTATAAATGTAATATAATATAAATATAAGTTATTATTACTAATATTATTAATATTATTGGCCACAGAGATGAGATGTTTCCACAGGATCCTCGGCATCTCGTATAGAGAGCACGTCCCCAACGTAGAAGTAAAAGCCAGAATAAAACAAGCCATTGGACCATATGAAAATCTACTAACCACAGTCAAAAAACGGAAACTAAAATGGTACAGACATGTAACAAGATCCCAAGGACTCTCAAAAACAATCCTTCAAGGCACAGTGCCAGGTGGAAGAAGGAGAGGAAGACAGGGAAAGCGATGGGAAGATAACATCCAAGAGTGGACAAGGTGCTGGCTGAGTGACGAGGACAGAGAGAGATGGCGAGAGCTGGTTGCAAAGTCTTTAGTGGTGCCCCAACGGTCAGCCAGACTACGGGACTGATGATGATGATGATTAATATTATTATTATTAAATACGGACAAATACAACTCCAAATCCGAGGTGAATAATTAAATGGAACGGGTTGCACAAATGATTCAATCATGAGTGTGACCTGCACGAGAACACTGACATCTCTAGATATCATTGCTGGAACTGTCTACTGAGTCTCAATGGCCTGACTCAGGAACGGACTGTCCACAGTCCCAGCTAAAGTCTGTGCTGTTATTCCTCAGGTAACCAGAGAGTGACGGTCAGCAGTCTGCTAGTGTGTCACGGCCTGCTCCTGGTAGGAACCAACCTGGGCCTGACGGTGGCGCTGTCTGTTCCACGACTGCAGGGAATCCCCAAGGTCACAGGTCAGTACACGTGCAGTACAGGGGTATGGATGGAAGTCACGGTGAATACTGTTGCCTGTAGGGGCCAAGCAGGACTTGGTCTGTTTTTATTGTTGTGTCTAGGTAGTCAAACTAATATTTAAACTCCCTGATGAATATGAAAATCAAACTGACAAACTGGATCTTATCGATTGAGCCACCTTTTCTCTTTGTGTAAAAGTGTTGGGACTTGAGAGTACCAACAAGTACTCCTGAATATTTTTTTAAAAGGTTTGGTTAAATCATAAAAGTCATTTTTAATGACCTTTCATATATTCTTTACCCCATAGCACACACACTAGTGCAAGTGATACGATGCAATGATCAGATGAAGGATGAGGTTACGAGCCTTCACAACGTGTGCCGACGGGTTTATTGTGGACGTTTGCCAAAGGGGAATTATGTCCATCACTGTGCAACGCCACAACCCTGAGGTTAAGGTCCTTCCCTCTGGGAGACGCTAGTATAGAGCAACCGTACAAGAGAAAGTACAAGCGCACGGGGACATTAAAGTTATTTATCTCATCTCGTCGTCTTCATCTACGCGGTTCATCTACAGGTTGGCAACACAAGTTTGCCATGGCTGTTTCTGGGTCTGGCAACAAGGAGAACTAAACACAAAATATGTCTAGTAGCTAGGATGACATAGAAGTCATTTCAAAGAGAAATACACATGAAAATCAGGGCTCCGAACCGGTTAAAGGAATGAAAACGGAAACCTGAAAGATTTCTTCAACTGTTCTGGAACAGAAACCGAACTTTATGAAATCCAATATAAATTCTCTATATTTTTTTACATTTCCTATGTCTGGGAGGCTATTTCCGGTTGTGCATCCATCCAACTTTCACTGTATGTCGTCAGTCATCTGGGGCTCCATCTTGTGGACAGACGAGGAAGCGACTGTAAAGACGTTTTAAACCCGGTTCACACCTTAATACAGTTGCACTGAAGTTTGAAAGTCCACCAAATATATTTTGTATAGACTCTATCTAAATTTAACATTGCAATGTTATA
>OMKY01231553.1:0-14072 GCA_900302395.1 Bregmaceros cantori | reverse complement strand
AAGGCACCGGAAGTCTGTTTCATCCCCGCGGGACAAAATGCCAGCCCCCTGTATTTCGCGGTAAACGCGTCCATAGACTTTCCATTAAATGAGGAATTACCGCCGAGTACCTGTGCCAGGGAGACCAAACGGTATGTGTCTGTGTGTGTGTGTCTGTGTGTCTGTGTGTGTGTGTGTGTGTGTGTGTGTGTGTGTGTGTGTGTGTGGGAGGGGGTGTGGGGGGGCGTATTACAGAGTAATTAGAGTTATGAGGAATTTGGTCACTGTGACCTGGGCTGTGTGGCAATTAGCATACTTTAAGAAGTGCACTCCACTTTGTGCACTACACAATCCATGAAAAGTGCACAAGCACCAGCAGCCTGACCACTAAAACACTGCTGGGGCCAGAAGACTTGATAATGACTGTTGATGGATGAACTTTTTGCCTTAACGTTTCAATACCAGCTTTGTGATCTTCCGCCGGGAACCATTGCTGACATTAACAATGAGCACAACCTGACCGTGCACTGGAAGGACGCCCACAAAGACTGTGCACTGTACACCGGTCAGATCTTTACACCTTTTACCCAACATGGATGTTAACACCCACAAAGACTGAGCTAAATGGAATTGGTGGTCGCTCAATGTCATGTCACCCCACTCCCCGCCGGCATCACCCGCTACCCTAAAGTAACCTACGCTAAAGTAACCTCACACAGGGGTGTACGCCACCTATAGTGGTTAAAGACCGTGACCCCCCCTCCCCGGACCATAGGTTGAGCAGCGCCGCCGGTTCTAATCTCATCTCCAACTTTTCTGCAATCTCTCCACCCGACTCTTCATCCCAGTTCCCGATTTTAATCACTATCTCTCTCTTGCGCCCAAACAATATCTTAAAAAAAAGTAACCTCATATATTAATTGTGATTCATATCGCATTTCTGTGACAGTGTGGTAAAAAAATAATAAAATAGAAATGAAAATTGATGTTTTGAGAGTCGGTGATACACTTGTTGACTGACGACGGTGCTAACCTCATGGCTCTGTTCAGGTCGAGCTGAGAGCTGGTGTCGAGACTCTGCCACAGACCAGGAACTCTTCAGGTTAGCCACGTCTTCATTTGGATTGGGATTGATAATTACCTGCGCCGGGGCTTCGTCTGTGGAAGCAGGTTATGTTTTTGGTAGCTTTGGTTTGTCTGTCCCCAGGATAACTGAAAAGGTTGTGCACGGATCTGGATGAAATGTTGTACAGTTGTTGGAAATGACTTGTGAAGAATCGATTTCATTTTGGTGCATTTCTGTAGCCGATAAGTAACATAATCATACTTAATCACTAAGTTACCGATAGATCACTGGGCGCATTCTGCAATCACGTGACCAGACTTCCGGTTCACATGGGGCCGCTGGGAAATGTAATTGGCATGTTCGCCGGTGGGAATACAATCGCAATCACGTTACTCGAGCACTTGCATTGATAATTGCCAGTCATACTGCCAGAACTAAAAGTATTTTCTTTGTACCGCTACGGCGCAGGTTTGCAATCTCTGACTGCTTCTAGTTACCAGATTATTATCGTTGACTAAACCATTAATTTTTAGCATGTAAAATGAACAAAGATAAAAAAAAAAAACTTGCCACAAAGAAATTAGACTACAATATCTTTAACGCATACATGCATCAGTTTTAAGAAGTCTAAAATTCAGAAAATAATTTTACAATGTTTTTAAAAAAGCCAACATTTTAATCACCCGTCTAAAATGTAATTTACTGAAGTCTTACAAATTTGCATTTGCTAGTTTGAGCGTCTCAGAAAACTGTGCCTGTTGCGCTGTTGCTTCTACTGTCTGCTGAAACACTAAAGCCACTTCTCCGCTCCAAAAAAACTCAAGGCACAGTTCGGCGCCTCTTGGTTAAGTTTAGTTCAGTTAACGGGGAACGTGTTTCCACTTGGGTGGTGCCTAATTTTTAAAAAAACTAAATTTTGATACGCCAGTGCTCACCCCCATGTGACACCCCTCCCTGAATTCACAACACTTTGCTGGCCCCCCTGCACAGCAGGGGGGCGGGGGGAGACAAAGGTGGTGGCACCCCACTGGTGGCAGTGAGGTGATCCTTTCGATTCCTTCTCCATTAATGCCTGCCAGACTGGGGGAGGGGGGGGAGGATCATCACAGTCAGACGAAGGGCGGAAAGCTATATTTGCATTTATTTATTATTATTTGCATTTTTACATTTTCTGTCTAAAAGTCTTCTATTTTTGATTTATCCATAGTAATATGCTATCAATCACCAGCAGATTAGTACATGATACCAGCAAAATGTCTGCCGCCGCCAACCCACGACGTCACGCGCAACAGCCCTATTAGTTGTCGCCGTGTGTTCCCCCTGGTCATTTTTGTGTTTTGTGTGAATAGGAGTGAACTCTCGGTGGAGAAAACCTCAGTGTTGGAGTCTGAGCTCCAGTCATGTAACCAGCTACAAGAACTAGAGCCCCTCAACACATGTAAGTACCACGGTGCCATGTGTATTTTTAATTACCTGCATCGGGGCTGCGCCATGAAGCAGGTTATGTTTTCGATGGCATTGGTTGGTTTGTCTGTCCCCAAGATAACTGAAAAAGTTGTGCACGGATCTGGATGAAATTTTGTACAGTTGTTGGAAATGACACACGGAACAATTGATTAAATTATGGTGCATTTCTGTAGCCGATAAGTAACATAATCATACTTGATCACCAATTTACCTATAGATCGCTGGGCGCGTGACCAGACTTCCAGGTCGCTGGGGCTGCTGGGTAGTGTAGTTGGCTCATGATGAGCATTGATAATGGGTTGCCACACATACTGCTAGCACTAAAGTACTATTTTTTTTTGTACCACTACGGCGCAGGTTTACAATCTCTGAGTGCTTCTAGTTGTATATTTGTATGTGTAAGAGGGCCACACAGAGTCAAGAATCTGGAACTATTCATTTTAGGAAAAAATTCAAGTTTGATATTCAACACCACAGCTTTTAGTTTCATTACTTCCATATGACATACTCACGGCTGGGTTTCTGGGAAAAATAGATTAATGCATTGATTCACTTCCTTTTTAAATCAATGCATTCATTTTTGTTTTCATTTTTTTCTGCCGTCAGCTCTGTTTATTTATTATTATTTTTTGTCATCTTTATTAGACAGGATTAATCGGGAACGGTTGAAGAGATTGGGCTAAATGTTGTGGAAAGAACTGCCGACGAGGGGGGATGAGAACCCGTGACAGGGCAGACATTGAGACCACAGCACCTTTGCAACGCATGGTGGCCTGGAGGACGCGATGCCGCAGCGTCTTTCACCAATGTGCCGCTCCCCGTTTCTTTACGTTTTTAGAATTGATTTTTCTCTTGTTTTTCTTGTTTTTTTAAAAGATGAATATATTATATACACGATATAATATATTATATCTGCTGCTCACTCTGGCTGGGTGTGCCCATCTTGGCGCTACCCGCGCCTCCTCCGGGGACCTCTGCACTGAATTCCAGGCTCCAGCACACATCCGCAAATGCACCCAAGGGGTGTGCTGGTTCGAGCCCGGGCCAGGCTCACTCTGGCTGGGCGCGCCAATGCTGGTGCTACCTGCTGCTCCTCCGTGCTGCTGCAGCAACCCACGGCTCCTCCGGGGACCTCCCTACTGACTTCCAGGCTACAGCACACCTCCGCACATGCACGTGGGGTGTGCTGGTTCGAGGCCCGGGCATTCTATTTTATAATATTCTATTATATTATATAATTATTAATTTATATAATTATACCCCGCCCTACTAATGATATGTGTGTGTCCAGGGTGTCTGCTGACGGTGATCCTACTAATGAGGGCTCTAGATCCACTAGGATATGAGAAGGACATGCTCCGTCACTTCCAGACGTTGAAGGTAAGGCAATAAAAAATAATGTTTTATTTTTTAACAAATAAACACAAGATATTTAAATGAAATACCTTGATACAAGCAAGCCCTCCCCAGGACAAAGTTGTAAACATTTTCTGTCAATAGTGGAGTCGAATAATTTTCATCCAACGATTTGCCGTAAACTGCAGCTGTTCAAAAATACAGACTTTGCTACTCTCCTCACTTCTTCTGTTCCGCTACTTCCAACCTTTTTAGGTTCAACCCCTGTTTGGTTTTGGCAAATCATTTCGGCATGTAGTCCATGCATACAATAATATTTAGTGTTTTTTTGTTTTTTTTTTGGCGCAAACATTGTTTTTCATTCTTTATTGGGAGAGACGGTGACGGGATTAAATTGTAGATTGGGATGAAGAGTTGAGGGGAGACATTGCAGAAAAGCCGGGTGGGGATTAGAACACACCGCACTGCTCAACCTATGGTCTGGGGGGCGCGGTCTATAATCACTCTTTTTCTTCTTTTTTTTGACAGTATTTTATTTCCGACATAAGCGCCATTTTCGTTTTTTATTTTATATTGACAGGGTTAGTGCGAAAGTGGGACAAGAGAGATTGGGGGAAAGACCTCGCAGTAATCTCAGCGAGGGTAGGAGATCTCGCGGCACTGCCTGTACCTGTGTGAACTAAGTCACTATGGGCAGGGGGTTCTGAGAACCCACGGTGCTGCTCGACCTGTCGTCTGGGGGCACACTCTTTAACCACTCTGCCACCCGTACCCCCAACCTGAAGAATTTTTAATTGATAAAGCAAGTACTGCATGGGGCACCAACAGACTTGTTGCTCTGGTCAGGGTTTTGGTTATGGTCTGATGTGAGCTATGACTTACTGTTTGACAGGAAGTGGACGGCATGCGGGCGTCCTACTATGACGATCTGTGCAGTAAGTTCATGATGGAGAACACCATCCTCAAAATGGAATACGCCGAGGTGCGAGTCTTCAGTGTCTGCGACAAGGTGAGTTGATTTACCCTGTCTTATAACTCTGGAAAGTGAAAGATGAACCTGAAAGTCATGTTTTATGTTGAAATAAACATTTGGGTAAAATTGTGCCTAACAATTTCAATTTATGTATTTTTGTTTTTTCTGCTTCTCAATTTTGGTTTGTTGAATTCCAAATGTCATTAAAAGGGTCTTTAAAAAGTCTTAAATTTAACATGCCTGTGCTGCCCAGTAGCTCAGTTGGTTAGGCAGAACGCTGGACAGCACACATATGTTTCAATGGCACGGTGAGTCGGTGGTTCGAATCTCGCCATCGGCGTATTTCCCGCATGTCTGCCCCCCATCTTCACCTGTTTCCGCTAACCCTAATAAATAAAGCTTGGAAAAAAACGACCTGAATGGGCTGGAAAAAACATTTTTAAAAAATGTAACATTCCTTAAGCTACTGTAACCCTAAGTTGGCTTAGCTCCAGAGTGCGAAATAACCATCAATATTTGCTGGGGTCCCCGAAAGTTGCTCAACATCGATCTAAAGACAATCCTAGACAATCGCACCCTAAACAATTGTGGATGAACGTTGTTTTTTGGAGATGCAGAGTTGTGTATTAAAATTCTGAAACAAATTCACAATTTAAAAAAAATGAATAATAAAAATGGTAAAAGACGATGACTGACACTAAACTGGTGCACTTAAAAAACAATCAGCAGCAGATCAGCGATAACCTATCAGCATAATTTGATAAATTTGGCTTTTGAGGCTTTCGGGGGGTCTTGTGTGTTAATCGATGCCCCTGTATTTCTCACACTGGTTAGCTCCGCATGGCTACCTGCCCCTCCAAGGTTAGCTCATCATGGCTACCTGCTCCTCCAAAAACTACCAATTGTGGTCAATTACAAGGAAACCATCATGCCTAATCCAGCACTTCTGACATTGGCCATATATTTAACCCGTATGAGCGGAGGACAGCCCAAACAAGGAAACAATCACATAAAACAGGTTTTATCTGCTGCTCGGGATGTGTAATATTACACATCCCGTTAAAAGGGCTTCAATACTACAACTGCAACAATGGTGCTTTCTTGTTTGTAATCATCAACATCTGAAATAGCAACACACCAACAGCAGCAGCTCACTTAAACTACAACACATTTATAGTGCATCTATAAGTTATCGGGGGGGGTGGCGTGCAGTCCGCCATCTGCTCTGGCCCCTGGACCATTACACCACCACCGACAATGTGGCCATCTGAGCAAAGTAGTTGACTTATGTTGTACCTGTCATGAATGTAATACTTCCTGTCGTTGTCTAGAACCTGAGCGCACTGCGTCACCTGGAGCAGCTCCTGCTGGTTACTCATATCAACGTGTCTTCTAATAAGTTACAACAGTTTCCACCTCACTTCTCTATGCTGCAATGTCTGGAGGTACAGTCACCCACAGACACTTATCTCTATCTTAACCCTAAAAGATATAATCATTTCCACTACATCACAAGGTTCAGCCTGGCGAGCCAGAACCAACGCATTGTCCACGCATTGCATTGGGTCTGGGAAAACCAGGGTCGTTGTCGGTATGGAATCAATCGACCAATCACCAACTAATCAGGCGATTGTTGGTCTGGATTAAGCAGGGTCGAGAAAGGGGAGGATCACGTGACGAGTGGCGGGGACTAGTAGGAGCATTTTTTTAAAAATCGAGGCGCATGCAAAACTCCTCGCACAAAGCTCCGTCTTCGGGGGCTCTGAGTGGACCGAACGAATAACGTCAATCGGGTCTCTGCTTGGTTCAGACACAACAACGGTGTGCGGCGAGTGATGCGTGAATGATATGATGGTTCTGGCTTGCCCGTCTAACCATCTTCTGAAATGAACAGATGGCAATATAAAAAGCTCAGAGTTTATAGAGATCTGGCTTAGCTTAGATGTGAGCCTCTTCCCCACTGCAGTACTGCTTCTGAATACAAGCAAGGTAGCAAGAGCACTGCCACTCGCTGGTTGCAGAAACTGTTAAAGTGAACTAAGCTACCATTTACTAGGGGCCAAGGACTACTAGTAGTCCATAATGCAGTGTGAACTATGACTATTGCTGTGGTACTACTATTATTACCACTGCAGTTAGCAGTACTACTGTTTTCTTGTTAATATAACCACCATGCCATTATCATTATACTAGTAGTATATTATTATAACTACTGTTATGCTATTACTATATTAGTAGTACTTTGTTGTTAATACTACCATTACTATTATTACACTGTTTGAATTTGAATTAATTTGTTTTCATTCAATGTTCTGTATTATTATTTGCTGTATCAAGGAGTGAACATATAACCAAAGTCAATTTCCATGTGTGTGCTTACACAATATGGCAATAAAGTCATTCTGATACTGACTTAAATTTGGCCAGCTTTCGGGAGGCTTTCTTTAAACTAAATATACAAAAGCTCATCACCATTAGTAAGGAAGGACTCGGACCAAGAAGGGTTGGGTAGCGGTGGCTTTAGTGAGGTTCAGGCATGGTACAAGCATGGTTAGCAAGGCTAGCATACAGGACAGGAAGTAGTGGGCTGGGCCTGCTTATATAGAGGCACCCACCAGGAAGTAGCTGGCCTGGTTGGTGCCTGCATAGAATAACCAATGATACACCCTAGCGTATAGTCAACCTGTAAACTGATGACCTTTGTTTTTTTTTCCCCAGGTCCTGGAAGCTGACAACAATTCCATAGAGGATTTAGGAGGCATCCATCGACTTCCCAAACTGGAGGAGATTTCTTTAAAGAATAACAGTATCCTTGTTTGCTATAAACCAGCCCTGGTAACATTGAGGCTCTTTTCTATTGGTTTGAAATGAACGGATGGAATTTCTCTCTGAGAAGCGAGTACAGACATGGGCCGTTGCTGCAGGACTTGGCTTCTAAATGCAGGTGGCTGTTTATTAGGGTGGCAACTACCAATTATTTCGATGAATCGTTCATTTCTACGGACGATTAATCGATTTCATTAATTTACTTAATCTGTTGTTAATAGGAACGATTATCAAAACGAAACGTTATTGATATTGCAAACTTTTTGATGTCTCAACTTATTAGAGATTAGGCACAAACCTTTCCTTTTTAGTACTCGCTTGGAAGAACCTTGCCTTCAAGCTTATGATATTGAATCCAAGAGAACAGGGGCCATGACATTGGGAATGGAGACTGACAACGGGAGCAACATACTGTATATTCAACATATTTGAGCTAGGGAAAATCAGGGTGGCCGTTGGTATGGACTCAATTTGCCCCAGTTTGTACGGGCTGCGCGAGACGTGGGCTGAGTTTGGTTGTCACGCCTCCATGCCTCTTGTCCCACCTACTGCGCTGTGACTGGACAACAGTCACAGCGCAGTGGGCATTGGGTCTGGTTTTACCAGACCCAATGCAAGAGTCTATCGATGTGTATGCGTGGACAATGCTTTGGTTCTGGCTCGCCAGGCTAGGGGACCATGGCCCTGGGAATAGAAACATGCAATTGAGAACAATATATATTGATTCCATTGATGTGTGCATTTTTATGTAATTTCCTGTTTGGGATTACTAGCGCATTCCAAATCAAAAATCTAAAAAAAAAAAAACTATGGCACCCTGTGTTTTTCTTTTAACCCTCGGACATACAGAAATCTCCAGGGTGGAGGACCTTGCCCCACTGGCCACCTGCCCCAAGCTGCGGCGTCTCGACCTGCGCGGCAACCCCGTCACGCAGACGCCTAACATGGAGTCTGAAATTGTGAAGCTCGTCCCCTCTGTGACCGACCTTCTGCTGTGAAAGGAGCCGTCCCATTTCCCTGGGAGACTGCCCACCTTCCTCCTAGTCCACCATGCTGCTAGTACACCACCATGTGACGTGTGTACCATACACGGAATTGACTTTATAACCACCATTTGAGGTGCCTAACGTGAGATATTAGCCCCTAAATGTCATGGTTTGGCCAAATACACATTAGATCATTTCCCAAACATCAAAGATAATCTCACCAGTTTTCCTCCAATGATCAGTGTGTAAAGATATCATCAGGGTTTAGTCAGGATCCTTCATGACAGTTCAGCAAGGCGGACGCTGGTAGTTAGATTACATCTCTACGGCACAAGAGATTGTGGCATGGTTCCACAAAACCCTTGGCCCAACCCCCTTGTTAGTGTTGCGTATGAATTATCCTAGGCCTCTTGGCCAATGATATTCTTTCTCACATAACGCCGGTACTGCATGTAGCTATCGTCATGCAGCTGGTCAGACTGGTGGCAGCCTTAACCGCCTTTACATACGCAGACTTGCCTTTATAGCATAGATACTGGACATGGCGAACCCGGAGAATGAGATTTTAAACCATCCTGCGAGATGTGAATCATGGTGTGTTGCAGTTGCAGGGGAAGGGTTGTCATGAAAAGTACAGTGGAATCCGCTTACAGTGATCATGGATATAGTAATCGACCGCTTGTATTGATCAGAAGGCTCTGGGCCGAAATCATTCCTATACAAATGCTGTTTAAATAATTTGGTTATAGTAATCAAGAAATCTGCTTATACTGATCATTTCTGGTCGATGTCCACATTTTTTTATGAATGTAAAAATAATTTTAAAAATGTGTTTAACAGTTATAATAATCTGTACTCCCGTTATTCCTTCACGGACAGGTTAATGCGAACTGCAAGCCTAAATCCATAAACACGCCCCGGAAGCAACGCAGCTTCCTGATATGACGCAAGTACACCTCGCCCACCGCAACCTTTATTTAAAACTATCAAACAAACAGAAAATCTGCAAATCATGGCTGGACTGTTCTCTGTGTGTGCCGCCGACGACGTCCGAAATGGAAAAAAAATATCTACCGCTTATTGTGATCAAATTGGGTCGGGACAAATGTGATCACTCGGAGGATTCCACTGTATTGCCTTAGTTACAAGTTACTGTAATGCCTTAGTTACAAGTTACAACTGTAAACAATATAAATTGTAATCCCACCACGTTATGAGAATAAAGTAGGCTATTACCTTCAATTACTTTTTAAATTACATTTGATTTACAAGTCCATTACAATCAAGCATTCCAATGTTTTTTTTTTAATTTCTTCAATAGATATTATTATTATTATAGTATTAAAGTGCATGTAAATTCCAGGCAAACGTAGCTAATCTACAGAACAGAATTCTAAATTGTACTTTTAAGAGCAGTTGCTATTTTCTTAGTCTCATTACTGTATTCTGATTGCATATAGTTTACCAACCTTGACCCTTAATAGACGAGGTTACGCGGCAAAATAAGAATGCTGACATTTTGTTCCGCCCTTTGTCTGGTGTACAGCCTGTGTAAAGTCATCATCGTGCACCCAAGTGGCTGAATTTGACACAAAACGCAGTTTCAAAATCTGTGATTGTTTCCCCTCGGTCATGTACTGCACGTCCGCTCGTCCCCACTCTCTCATGTCCCCTTTCACGCTTTGCACACTAACAGACAAGGTACAGCACACATCCCAATAGAGTGGAGAGGAAGGAGACATGCGGCAAAGCTGGTGAGGGTAAGCAAACTCACAATTCCACGCCCTTATGGCATATGTGTGCTTTGTAGTGTCTTAACAGACTGAGCTACTGCGGCATACTTGGTAGTCCATACTGGCTTAGATAGTTTGGTCACCAAGCTGAACAAACAAGATGCAAGTTAAATCCTTGAAATACAATTTAATGGCATCATTTCATGTATTTAACTGTGATATTGTTATTAAATTATTACTCCCCAAGACATTTTGTCGTCCTTTTTTTTTTCTTCACAGCATATCATGTACTGTGATTTCCTCCACACTGGTATATACACCAGGGATCAGCTACATTTTTGTCATGGAAATTAATGTATTCAAATTTAATTTCTATAGCATCTTCCACGCAGAGCAACACTGTGTTTTACAACAACATAACGAACAAACAGATGTAGGCAGGAATTTATTTTCCACAGGATAACACTGAGGATCATTTGGAGGATTGAGGGGGAAAAAAGATCACAGCTCAATAATTTTATAAAAAAGCACGACAAACCAAGGGAATGATTAAAATGACAACACTGCAGTTAAATACTAGTCAAGACAACAGTATTACAATACGTGTTGTAATTGTTACTTTTTTTCTGAGTGAAGTCGTCCATTTTAAGACATGTTACATCAATTTAATGACAGGTTGTTCTTATTGTTAATTAAATGGTACATGGGATGTTAATCCTTAACTCATTCAACCATTCATATCCAGTTCGCTTCATCTGAGTGGAGTAGCTCCTCTCTCGTTCCTCGACCTATAAACGGACTCGCCTGGCAAACCGGAACAATCGAATCGTTCACGCATCGCTCGCGTTGAAAAATGTTTGAACGGTTCGTTTATTCTGGCTTGCCAGAGCTATAAACACAGCGGTAGGCATAGCAATTGTAAGATCGAATGCTGCCATCTGGTGGTGTTTGCAGTATTTACATTCATTATTACAGCGGCTCATTATCACAGTCCACAACACTTGGCGGTAAACATGCTTTAAACTCACGAAATGATCAGTTACTTAAAAACAAGGGTTCAGTGTTTTTTGTGCTGTGTGGTTCATATCGCCTGGCAAGCCTGGGCACCCCAGGGGAAACCTTAAAATACAAGAACAAACGAATCGTTCACGCACTGCGTTTGATGACCAACGGCCGTTCAAGGCGAGCGATGCGTGAAGGATCAATCTGTTCTGAATCACCTGGCTAGTTCACATGGATTTGGGTTTTCACAGGTGCACTTAAAACACCTTTTCTGCGTATTGCAACTGAATATATGGATTCATTCTGGTTCTGTTTACTGACTAGTGATGTAACTTGGTTGCATTTTGTCCAATACAAGCAGTAAAAGCCCTTTCTTACCCTCCGTAAGCTACTGAATGGGCCTTAAATTAAATAAGTTTATATTTCTATGCAATACTTAGTTTTCTTTTGTTCTAATGGAATTCTGGGATATTCAGTCCAGAATTCTCTCTCTCCTTTTTTCTTAATGTGTCTTATAGTCCAGTGCACCTTTTATAGTGTGAAAAAATATGTTAATGATTACTAGGAGTTAACCCAGATACCACACCAACACTGAGGTTCATTGAGAATCATCCACAGGGTACATTCAACAATTTAAAAAAACTAAACAGTAAAACAACAATAAAATGGTCACAGGATTTGTGAAACAAGAGGTTAATAACTAGCGCTGTAAAGTCGGCCCTAACTCACATTCTTGGGGTAGTAAAGTTATTCAATGACGGCTGCACAAATATTAGTCTGGCAAGCCAAAACAAACGACTCATTAGCGCATGTCACATGTGTTTTGGTATGTGTCTTGCGCTAACGAGTTGTTTGTTATGGCTTCTTGACAGGTTACAAATATCTCCACCGGGAACGGGCGTGAAAAAAAAAACATGGTGTGGCGGGAGTCAAGAGCGACCAATCACGGCACTGACTTTTTGTGATGATTGGTGAATTTTATAATTATATATTTTATATTATACGTATCTCTCTTGGAGACGTGGATTCGTATCCCACTTCTGACACCAATGTAACGCAAGCGCCCCCTCGTGGAGGAGGTGGGGAACTCGGATCGACAATAACTGAGCCCAGTCATTGTCGAGCTTCGTTCTAACTCTTTATATAAAGGCGTGTAGTCACATGGAGGACCGCCAATGTTGGCGGCCCAGAATGCACCGCGCGTGCATTCATTACACTATTATAATTTTGACGGCGCCGGCTCTAGTGTCCGAAATCTTTGCCGCTGATGGAAAGAGAGAGAAAGTGCACTATATATGGAGTAGTGGTTAAGAAACGAGTTTGGACATAACCATGGTGTGTATTTCAGTGTGAGACCAAATGCTATGGTTGCATTTGATGCTTGATACTTGCTACTTTCTTGAATGTAAACACCAGTAAGCTAGCATGGTAAGCTAGCAAGGTAAGCTAGAATGGTATCCATCCACTCCCTTTGTAACAAACATACGTCTGTAAATAAGTTTAGATTCTTGGAATTCTTTGGTGTGGGTCTGGAATGTTCCTTCACCGTGCACCAGCCCCAGTGATGCGCAAAAAAGCGGGCCTCAGACGCAGAAATGAACAACGCGGCAAGCGCAATAGCGAACAGACAAGATTGGTGGAAACAGCAGTTAGAGTTCCGTTTTGATGAGGAACTTCACAGAACCGAGCACTAACTTGAAAACAAGTAGCCCTTTTTCACTGGCTCGATTTTGCCCTACTCTTCTCTACCTGGTTCATGTCGCTTTTCCACCAGAACCTATTCTGATACCTGGACTTCTCAGGTTAATATGTTGTTTGACCACTGATTGGTCATTGACAAGCTTTCTCACAAGACTGCCTTCTGACTTCCATTGGCGCCGCCCCGCAGAGATGGCAAGTAACGAAGTACAAATACTCAAGTACTCTACTTAAGTATAGTTTTCAAGTATCTGTACTTTTAGAAGTACTTTTTTCTGTGAGTACTTTTTACTTCTACTCGGTAGATTTTAAAAAATAAAAATACCAGTACTTCTACTCCTTACTTTTCCCAAAACAGGGTCATTACTTTTTTAATCTGCAAGACCTGGTAGGACTACATGTATAGCATGAATGAATGAGTAGGGGGCAATACTCGGTAATGCACTGAGTGTGCCTCTCAAAAACAAAATATCGCCTGTAAAGTGTTAAGGCAAATTTAGGTTTGGTACTTTGTGCTTTATACTTTCAAAACTACTTTTTGAATACATTTCTCAGCCTGTACCTTTTTACTTTTCTCAAGTAGATATTTGGATGAGTACTTTTGTAGTCTTACTCAAGTTACTCGACAAATGTATTTTACTCTTACTCAGGTAAGAAATCCCCCGTACTTTTGCCATCTCTGCCGCCCCATGAGAAGGCAGCAGAGCCGGTGGAAAGGCAACACAAGCGAGACGAGTCGAGTCAAGTCGAGCTGTTCTCGAAACATGCCCCTAGAGACTTGAGCGGTAAACAGAAGACGCGTTGTTCGAAAGGTACCAACATGGGAGTTCTGGGTCTACTCTGGTTACTGGTGGAGGGCCATCTGCTTCAGAATGTCTGTGAACATCTCTTGGTGGGCATCCAGACCCCAGATGAAGTCCAGATGCTCCCAATGCTCAATGTGCTTGTGGAACACCAGATTAGGAACCTAGGAGAAAACAGCAGTG